>JAUKNM010000025.1:3125000-3377500 GCA_030765045.1 Tenodera sinensis | reverse complement strand
ATAATAATAATAATAATAATAATAATAATAATAATAATAATAATAATAATAATAATAATAATAATAATAATAATAATAATAATAATAATAATAATAATAATAATAATAATAATAATAATAATAATAATAATAATAATAATAATAATAATAATAATAATAATAATAATATACATCACATAGCGAAACGTCTACAAGGTGACCGTCTTACTTTGTTTTCTAATAGTAAAGACTGCAGCTCTGCTCGTGTTATTGCAACTGCTGGATTTCTACTCTATATCGCTCTATATCATTTTCTCATTGTCTCGAGCTCCCTTTCTCGTCCCATTCCTTCTCTCTGCCATCTCCATCCATCTCTTTCCTATTTCCCTCCCGCTTTCTCCTCTTTCCCAAACCTTCTCTTCATCTCTCTGTTTTCTTGCAAGGTATATAGTGTTAATACAACTTAAAACATAAGTAGAAACTTTAATGGCCATTTTGTGCCTCTTCCGTATGCTTGCAATATGATCTGATCTGTACTGTTTCTCATGTTAAACTGTATACAGATGAACGGAAGAAACGTTTCTATGTATACTTAATTGCTCATCCTAACGAAACTTTATACGTATCAAAGCTAGTCAGAAACGGTATGCTTACAAAAAAGTCTTTGTTATATGTCATACTTCAGACAACTGAGTATTAAGACAGGTACCTACTTCTATCTTCTTTTTATTTTTGGTCCATTGGCAACTCCGTATGCCATTGTGCGAAGTAATACGCACACACATTTTAAAAATGCAACTTTGGCTTCAGTGTAAACCATATGTTAGTATCAACTATACATAAAACATCGAAAATTATCATGAATCTTTCGGTTACAGATCTATTACAATAGACATAGCTTAACTAAGGAAAAGCAAGTGTTGCATCTAACCCAAAACCGGTATATGGAAATTTAAGTAGAAATATACATTTTGAGATTTTTTAATAAAAACGGTAAATGTGTCTTTAAGTAGAATACGTCTATTAAAAATTAAAAACTAGTTTACTATTTCACACACGTCACATACTTTTTAAGATGTGTATGTCAATGATTTTCAAGAAATTCCTCCACTCAAAACCTCTCATTAGGTGAAAAGGGTTTTGCTCTAAAGCTTTCGACTAACGTTAATTCGCTGGGAGTGTCCCAACATTTGCCTTTAGGGAAGCGGATAACCCCTAGACATTTCCAGCAACGGAAACTCACACTTGGGCCCTACGCTCTCACCACCACACGGAGGTAAATGAAATGTAATGAGTGTTACGCTTTGTGGTTTTATGGAGTTTGTGACCTCTTGCACACTTACAAAACTTTAAGTTATTCGTTCAAAATCTCGGGGGGCTGAAATAGGCATTTTCGATTAACAGCTTCCAGGTTTGTGTCTTTCATTGTGTGTGCTAGGGGTTAGGGTTAGTCACGGCTGGACTCCAATAACTGCAGCACAGCAGCGCAGATAGGCTTTTCTTCTATCGTGACCCCTAGGGGAAGAGATGAAGGACAGACTCGAAGGGCGGCCAGATCCTTACGACAATGTGCGCTAATAAGAAAGGGCTCCCTAAAGATTGCAATATGACACCATTCTTGACCCCCACTAGCCCTGCCTGGATGTGTCGAGTGTAGATGAGACAGCTCCCAGGAAGGAAGGGTACCCAGCAGTCCTGCCATGCTCCAGGGAGAAATATTTCCAGAGCACAAAGTCCACCTTTAGCCGCAACGAACTAATTGGCGTGGTATGGTATTTCGGCTTGTCATTAATTCCATGCGAACTACCTGGATGATCCTTTTTGGCTTGAATTCCGTGCCACTTGTAACTGCATGGAGAATTGGTTCTCTGCTAATTAGCTAGACCGGTTAGCCGATTCAGTACATTTATCTGTTATTGTTCTAATCACACGAGTCAAGCGATATCACTTAGAAAATACAACAAAGACAAGGAAGTCAGCATATTATAGTAATCCTTTTAGGTCTATCCTTTTTAAGACCAGGACAAGTTGGTGAGTGTTTTCGTTGAGAGCCTTATGGTATAACTACCACAAGAGGCAAATGTTCAGAGCCTCACTTACTTTATACAAGAAACTTGCATCGCGAAGAAAACCTTTTTTCGCCCAAGATTTGGGCCAGATTTGACGCCTCAATCAATGACGATAACGGATACAAAACTTCCATTAAAATATAAACAGGATGTTTTCCACAGTACATCCAAATATATTTACATTTGCAGATGTTTTGGAGGGCATACAGTCTGATGTATATATACGATCAACAAACCATCAAAGGAAGAAAGGACCGTTATAAAAGAAAGCTTTCTGAGAGAACAGATGCTGCTTTATCAAAATGGTCCAAAAAAGGAGCATGGAGTTCTTAAAATCAATATAATTAAAGTTTCTCCCAAAAATGTAGGTATTAATGCCAAACTAACAAAACACAAAAAATTGTGACTAAAGTAGCTGCATGCATAGTTGAAAGCTGATTTAAAGCTTATAAACATTCTAATATTAGGTATTAAATGACAAAAAATGTTAAAAGAAAAAAGAAGATGAAACATAAAAATAATTACCTACAACATATGGGGGGTGGGCAGCTATGCAGTCAACTTCTTCGTAGTGCCTCCTGGGTAGCGCAGCAAAGAAACACGGACAATGGAAGCGCTTGATAAGCTTCCAGGTAGCTCGCACTTAACTTAAGCACACCGCACTTAAGCAGCCCGCACGGAATTCATGTGGTTTTGCGTATCTCGTACGGAATTCAGGATATCTGGTACTTTACCCCTGGGAGAGATGAAAAGAAATGGAGATAGGCAATGAATAAAACATTTGTGTTAGAAGGGGAATCCCGGCAGCATTAGCCTGCCGAACCAGAGAAACCAAGCAGACCCATTGCCAGGGTGACCAACCCGATGAGAATCGAACCCGAGACATCCCGAATGCAAGCCTCACGCGTTACTGTGAGGACCTCCAGCCGAATAAAGTGTTATGGCTGTCAAATTTTATAGAATGGGTGGCCTGCAGGATTCTTTAAGTTGTTCATTCAATAAGTATTTCCGAAATAAGCAGAAATAAGCATTTCCGAAAAATAGCTTCCGGTTTAAAAACATTTATTGTACTCTCTTTCATCTGTATTAAATTGATGCATTATGTCTGGGACATTCTGTTCTGTTATATTATTATTACTAGCCTGTGCATATCTAAGGTTATTATCTCCTGTTAGCTTCCAGGCGCTACTGAATGCGGTTTCATCATGGCAGTTTTGGACTTACAGAACCACAACGTGTTTAACAAAGTACTGTAGTGCTTGCAGCAGTCGACGATAACATCACATGTAATTTCTTGACTCGGGAAAAATTAAAATAAACAATGCTTTGATCAACAAACAGGCGGCTGTAAACGTTTAGCAGACCATATACGGCTTGAGATTATAGCTCCGGGTCAGAGAGAAATCGTTTAGGATAGAAGGTTAAATAAAAGATCTGTGTATGGCTTTTAGTAGAAAACGTTACTGTTTTAGCGTATAGGATTACCCCAAAGTGAGACCACTGTTTTAACTACAGCAACTCTAATGTTCATAAAGAATATTTAACACAGTTCTACATCGGTTAAGGATGGTAAACATTAATCACAAATCTTTCCGGATCTGTGGTTCAAACATGAATCGTAACCTCAAGGTAACTGAACAGTGTTATTAGTGTATAAATTGGAAGATGGCACAAATAATTTCAGCATTTGAGGCTCACGTTGTATGAAGTAATTTCTATGTCCGAGGGAAGAACTCTACAGCTCAATTGTTTTACTTCGACATAGTGAATTTCAATATTTAAGCAGTTTTATTAGTTTTAATAAAATGTATATGCAAAAGGAATTTGAACAGATGCATTTCATTAAGGAATATGCCAATATTAAAAGAAAACTATAACAAATTCGATCGATTCCAGGCTTACAACTGAAGAAAATGTATGAATAGCATCTCGGAGATTATACGAAAGGGCACTGAAATCAGTATAACTTACGAAAACGAGGTGAGCAATACAATAACTCATAACTGGCAAAAATATAAGGTTATTTCAGAAACAGCAAAATAGCATTGTTTATAAATAAAACTGAGAAAGGCTCATGGAACTACATGAGAGCCATGTCTTTAGCAATATAAGTAGAAGCAGTTTCGTAAACAAGAAGTAGATATTTTTTAACATTGAAACTTAGATTATATGTAGCAAAAACTTCAATATGCGAATTACGTAAAAGCTTATCTACTGTACAGTTGGCAACAGAAACACTGGGACGCGCCCGTGGGCGCCCGTAATTTTAAAAATTTGCTTTTAGCAGCCTTCAATAATAATAATAATAATAATAATAATAATAATAATAATAATAATAATAATAATAATAATAATAATAATAATAATAATAATAATAATAATAATAATAATAATAATAATAATAATAATAATAATAATAATAATAATAATAATAATAATAATAATAATAATAATCATAATCATAATCATAATCATAATCATAATCATAATAATAATAATAATAATAATAATAATAATAATAATAATAATAATAATAATAATAATAATAATAATAATAATAATAATAATCATCATAATGATGATATTGATGATGATGATAATGATAATCATAATAATAACAATAATAATAATAATGATTATGATGATAATAATGATGATGATAATGATGATAATAATTAATAAAAATAAAAGTTGTTGACAAGGGATTTGTTTTTACTTCAGGCTGTAGGGGCCACCCAGTCCACGACTTCATACTCGTACGCAAACCTCGTCTAGCTAGAACATCAGTGAATGGACACTGGATGAAGTGCCAGAATACACGTAGTTCAGGAGCGAAAAAGAAGAGTGTCATCATTAGTTACTTATATCATATGAGAAATATAACAATTACAGTAAAAGGGTTTCCACGAGGGTAGGACAATTTAGAACTTCCGACTATATTTCTCCATTCACGATGTTTATCTCTTTTCAAAGATATTATCTATTATTATTATTATTATTATTATTATTATTATTATTATTATTATTATTATTATTATTATTATTATTATTATTATTATTATTATTATTATTATTATTATTATTATTATTATTATTATTATTATTATTATTATTATTATTATTATTATTATTATTATTATTATTATTATTATTATTATTATTATTATTATTATTATTATTATTATTATTATTATTATTATTATTATTATTATTATTATTATTATTATTATTATTATTATTATTATTATTATTACTATTACTATTACTATTACTATTACTATTACTATTACTATTACTATTACTATTACTATTACTATTACTATTACTATTACTATTACTATTACTATTACTATTACTATTACTATTACTATTACTATTACTATTACTATTACTATTACTATTACTATTACTATTACTATTACTATTACTATTACTATTACTATTACTATTACTATTACTATTACTATTACTATTACTATTACTATTACTATTACTATTACTATTACTATTACTATTACTATTACTATTACTATTACTATTACTATTACTATTACTATTACTATTACTATTACTATTACTATTACTATTACTATTACTATTACTATTACTATTACTATTACTATTACTATTACTATTACTATTACTATTACTATTACTATTACTATTACTATTACTATTACTATTACTATTACTATTACTATTACTATTACTATTACTATTACTATTACTATTACTATTACTATTACTATTACTATTACTATTACTATTACTATTACTATTACTATTACTATTACTATTACTATTACTATTACTATTATTATTATTATTATTATTATTATTATTATTATTATTAGTATTAGTATTAGTATTAGTATTAGTATTAGTATTAGTATTAGTATTAGTATTACTATTACTATTACTATTACTATTACTATTACTATTACTATTACTATTACTATTACTATTACTATTACTATTACTATTACTATTACTATTACTATTACTATTACTATTACTATTACTATTACTATTACTATTACTATTACTATTACTATTACTATTATTATTATTATTATTATTATTATTATTATTATTATTATTATTATTATTATTATTATTATTATTATTATTATTATTATTATTATTATTATTATTATTATTATTAATTATTAATTATTATGATTATTATGATTATTATGATTATTATGATTATTATGATTATTATGATTATTATGATTATTATGATTATTATGATTATTATGATTATTATGATTATTATGATTATTATGATTATTATTATTATTATTATTATTATTATTATTATTATTAATTATTATTATTATTATTATTATTATTATTATTATTATTATTATTATTATTATTATTATTATTATTATTATTATTATTATTATTATTATTATTATTATTATTATTATTATTATTATTATTATTATTATTATTATTATTATTATTATTATTATTATTATTATTGTTGTTGTTGTTGTGATGATGTTGTTGCACGAAAATATTAGAACATTCTTGAATACCTCGCTTTAGATTTTTTACAGCTTTTGTTGAAATCACACTGAAGTTAAGGAACTAAAGAGAAAATATTTATGTTTTGGCACTTCCATCCTATCTATTCCTAGATTTAGTTTTGGTCAGACTAATATGTTAGGGCGAAGAAGTGGTGGTGTACCATTCACCTGTTTGGAAGATTACGAATCATCCCACATTGTTTTGCCTAGTGTAGATTGCTAATACATCATTTCACGGCTTTGTGGAGCACATTTCTTTTGCGGTAGTCATGTAGTGTGACTAATGATGTAACGCATATTTTCCTTTCTTTTTATAAACAGTGTTATTGTCCTGATTAATACACGGAAGTGAAACCTTCTACAAGGACGGAGGAAAAGATACTCTAGGCGTTCGAAACGACATTTCCAACAAAAGATACGTTTCGCCTCGAGTGAGATTTCTTTTTATTAAAAGTATGTACATCACAGACTTTCCTTAGAATTATGACAAAAACTACGTCACTCAAAAGGAGGAAACCAACATCTAAAGAAAAGAGAGTATATCAGAGAGGTATAAAACTTTTCATAAAAAGAAAATGCGGAATTTGGGTACAAAAACATACATGAATAAAATAAATACCGTATTTTTATATAAAGGAATGTTAAACCACAGATAAGACAGAGAGAGAGGCTTTTTTTTTTTTTTTTTTAATTCAGAGAGTCTCAAAACATATTTCCGGTGAAATCTCGACATGGAATTTTTGGGTGGAATACAATACTTCCTCTGCTTACCAGCACAGAAAGTAATACATAGAAAGCAGACCGTAAAAAATGAAACAAAATTAAAATCGTTTAGAAACTATGAGAGAGACAAAATGAATCAGAGATATTTTAAATAAATCGGGCTGGGCTTTGGTAGAGGCCTGGGTGGGCCGGGCCGAACCTAAGTGTGTCAGCCCATGCAGACCTCTAACAGGCATACGCACACAAACCCGCGCACGTGCTTTTTTCCGACAAACATGCCCATAACATGAATTATTTCTTTAAATGTTTATCTGGATTATAAGTAATTGGATAAGCATGAGTAGGGTATACATATACCTTCACGACCAATTTGCATCTCATTAGCATAAAAATGGGAATGAATGAATGAAAAAGTTATTTGGGCATGTCTTTCGACATACCCTGGCTGTTCAAGGGGCACCCCTCTTCAGCCTAGTGATTGTGTTTTTACTTTTGGTCGTGTGGCGGATTTCAGTGGCGAGTGCTGTATGTGTGTTGGTGTTGTGGGTTTTGTGTTTGGATGGGTGATGTGTGTGTTTGGTCATCCCTAGCTGCATGGCCTGTCGTCCTACCCAAGAAATAAGCCCAAGAAGTATAAGTTGTTTGTGCTAGTATTTTTTGTCAAGTTTGTATGTCTACTGCAACAGCTCATCGGTAACTTTTGTATGTTTGTGTGTTTGTGTGTTAGGTTTATGTGTGTTTTTATATTAAATGTTTATGTTTATTATGTGTTTAGATGTTTTGGAAGTGTTGAAGGTGTTGATGTAGTCTGTCTCCTTCTTGTTGCTGGTATTTGTCGTAAACTTCAATTAGTGTTATGAGAGGAGGATTTTTGTGTTCTCTGTTTGTGTTATGGTTTTCATTTTTTTGTGCGGTGTTGATTAGTGTTCTTCTGTAGTGTCTGGTGTGTGCGTTGTGTATGTATTTTATCATAAGTTTGGCTATGTGTGTATCTATGGGTGTTGTGTGTGTGTAGTTGTAAAGTGTGTTTGTCCTGAATGAGGGCAAAAGTTTGTGGGCAGTTCTGATGCACCTCCTCTCAAAGGATTTAATTTTGTTCATTGTTTCGGTGGTAATTAGTGGCATGGTGGCTACGGCTGCGCCACATCACCACCCGATTTGATAGTGCAGTTAACATTCCAGCATTATATGACTTCACATTTTGATAATAAATTACTAAACAATATGAAACCAATCCTAAACCATCTCATCCCAGTTGTGGTCTTATTAGTGCAGTTTAAAGTTTTCGTAGTATTTGTGGCGTAAGTCCTCGTCCGTTTAGTCGTGCTAAGTAGGTTAGTGTGGAGTGGACAGGTCGTGTTTTGTTAAGTAGTCGCGTGTAGTGTGTCTTAATTTTCAGTTGGTTATGTATGTGTATACCCAGGTACTTTATGATTGTTTTGCATGGTATTTGTTGATTGTTGAATGTGAGGGTGGCTGTTTTGTATGAGTGTTTCATGATTTTCCTTATCACAATGGCTTGTGTTTTGTTTGCTGATTCGCCATTTTTGAGTCCTTTGGAGGAAGGTGCGGAGTTGTTTTTCGAGATTTACTCTGGCTCCGATCAGCGTGGGCGTGTGTGCTCCAATACGCAGTATCATCTGCGTATTGGGCTAGGTGTAGGTTTTTTTGTGTTGGTTGTGGTGTGTCAGATGTGTACAGTATGTAGAGGAGGCCGGAAATAGCTCTCCCCTGTGGTGTGCCTGCTTTAATATTAATGGTATTATATAGTAAGTTGTTTATACGTATGTGTCCTGTTCTGTCTGTAAGAAAGCTGGCTACCCAACGCACAATCCTTGGTGAAATTTTTAAGTCTGTCAGTTTGTATAGTAGTCCGTTAGTCCAGCATTTGTCGAAGGCGGATTGTACGTCGAGGAAGGTTGCCATGGTGACAATCCTCGGTTGTAAGCGTCTTGCAGGTTTGATAGTACTCGTACTAATTGGTCTTGTATTGTTATGTCGGTTCGGTAGCCAGCTTGTGTCATTGGTATCAGTCGTCTTTGCGTGCATATTTTTGTCAGTCTGTTTACTACTATCTTTTCGAAAGTTTTTGAGAGTGTGGAGATTAGTGATATCGGTCTATAGTTTTTGTGGTCAGTCTTGTTTTTGCCAGGTTTTTCGAACAACAGTATGTGTGCGCGTTTCCAGTCAGTCGGGTGGTATCCATGTCGGTATATGTGGTTATAGGTGGTTACTAGTAGATTTAATGTGTTGTCAGGGAGTTGTCTTAGCATTTCGTAGGTGATGTTGTCCGGACCTGGCGCTGTATTTCGGGTTCTTTTTAGTACTGTCTTAATGTCTTGAGCTGTTTATCGGTCGGTCAGTTTCGTCATTTTCGTCTAGTTCTATGATGTCCATTTGTGGTGTGTACAGATTTTGGTGTTGTTCTATATGTCTATTGACGTTTCTATAGTGCGTCTTGTGGAAAGTCGGGTCGTCAGGTGTTTGAAAAACGTTTTCGTAATGTTGTCGGAATATTTCTAATTTTTGCGTTGTGTCGTGTATCGTTTGTCCGTTTTGTTTGATAGGGTATTGTGGGTAGGTTTGTGTCTGGTGCTTTTAATTAATCGCCAGAAATTGGCCGGGTCTCGTCTGTTCGTCTCAGTCATTTTGTCAAGTAGTGTATTCCATTTGTCACAGTTCAATGTGGCTATGGCGTCTTTTACGTCCTGTTGTAGTTTGTTTACTGTTCGTTTGTCTTCTGGGGCGTGTGTCTTCATGTATTGTCTGTGTGCTTTTCTTTTATTCTTTATTATCTGAATTATGTGTCTTGGTAAAGGTCTGCTGTAGGGGTTTATATTAATTGTTCTTTGTGGTACAGATGCTTCTCGTGCTTGCGTCATTATGTCGGTAAGTGTTGTTGCGTATATGTCTATGTCGTGGCAAGTGTTAGGTGGTGTGAGTGTGAGATTGTCTGTCAGTCGTTCGGCTGTCTGTTTGTATGTGTTCCAGTCTGCATTTTTGTAGTCATTTATTACTATTGTTCTGTTAGACTGCGTGTACCAGGGGGTGGGTTCGTATGGTGAGTATTATGGGTAGGTGGTCGGTATTTGGTGGTGCATCTGTGCCAATGTCGTCGAACTTGGTTAAACGTGCGTTTCGATGTCAGTATTTTTATCTGAATCATGTGTCTTGGTAAAGGTCTGCTGTAGGGGTTTATATTAATTGTTCTTTGTGGTACAGATGCTTCTCGTGCTTGCGTCATTATGTCGGTAAGTGTTGTTGCGTATATGTCTATGTCGTGGCAAGTGTTAGGTGGTGTGAGTGTGACATTGTCTGTCAGTCGTTCGGCTGTCTGTTTGTATGTGTTCCAGTCTGCATTTTTGTAGTCATTTATTACTATTGTTCTGTTAGACTGCGTGTACCAGGGGTGGGTTCGTATGGTGAGTATTATGGGTAGGTGGTCGGTATTTGCTGGTGCATCTGTGCCAATGTCGTCGACTTGGTTAAACGTGCGTTTCGATGTCAGTATTTTGTCAGGTGAACTTGGTTTTTGTGTTCCTGTGCCTATCCTGGTCGGTCCTGGTGTCAACACTACTCTAAGGTCAGTCTGGTCTAGTAGTTTTTTCAGTTCGCGTCCGTGTGCGTTTGTTTTCGTCAAGTAAGTGAGTACTGTATGCGTTAAGGTCTCCTGCTAGTATTAAGTCTGGGTAGTTGTCATTTAGGTATTTAAGTAACGTAGTCGGGAGAGGGTCTTTTGGCGGTACGTATAGAGTTGCTATGACTGTCTTTTTGCGTCGTATTCTGATTTGTACTAGCAGGAGTTGAAGGTTTTGGAAAGCTGGAAGATCATGACCCCGCCTCCAGCGCTTTGTTGTTGGTCTCTCCGAAAAGATAGCAGTGGTTTAAAGTTCATATTTATGTTTTTGTGGAGTTTCGTTTCATTGATGGTCACAATGTCTATGTTATGGTACGTCATTAGGTCATGTAGTTCTTGTCTTTTTGTCCGAATACCATTAATATTAATGTGTAGTAGTTTTAGATTGTGGTGTGTGTCTGTTTGTGTTGTGTGTGCCATTGTGATTTGGAGGGTGATAGTGAGATGTTATGGATGATATTACTATGAGATGTCGTGAACAAATATGGCCAGTTGGTTTCCAACACGAGATGTGGTGACGGTCTTTTTCAGGGTTTTATGTGCCGTCTGGGATATGTTCTGTAGAAACCTGGCTCTGTGCATTGGTGGAATGATGTCGTAGATGGGTGGAATGAGGGTGGTTAGTATCTGTGTTATGGTGGTGCTGGCTAGTTGTTTAACGTAGCTGGTGATATTTTCTTGGATGTGGGTGAGTTGTTGTTGTAGGGATTTGAGCTGTTGCTCAGTCTGTGTGATTACATTCTTGAATGTACCAACAGTTTCCTGGAGTGGTAACTGACATAGTTATGACGGTTTGAAAAAATTACGTGACGGTTGGAATATCACCTCTGTGAAAATATCTAACCCCTGAAAACAAAATGCGATTTTCTCCTCCCCCTGAAGACACCGAAATTAGAAATATCCGCAGCTTTTCCCCTTAAGATGCTATATGGCGAAATTATTTGACATCTTTGAAACCCTCTGATATTGTTAACGAGGCTCGGTAGGCCCTGCCCTTTAGAAAAATTCATAACAATCTATATTTTGACTTCTCACGCTGACACTTGCTCAGCTAAAGAATTTTGGTCAAAAAATATTAAACCAGTGAATTTATGTGACAGGGTCACTGTTCGCATCCCGTCCTTCAGTACTAAGCAAAAATACATGTGAGGGGTGCGATGTTCCCACATGCAATTTATTCTTCTGGACATTCCTCTTAACGTAGGTGATGCTAAGATCTCACAATCTGCACAAAGCAGAAAAACTTGGATTCGATATTGTGCAGAGAATAATTTTCTTGTTTAACGACGCTGTCAATTGCCAGGATCACATCAGCGTCGCCGGTGTGCCGGAATTTTGTCCCACAGGAGCTCTTTTACATGCCAGTAAATCTACTAATATTGAGCTGTCGTTTTTAAGCACACTTAAAAACCATCGGCTTGGGCCGGGTTTGAACCCGCGACCTTGGATCCGTAGGCCAGGGTCTAACCAACTGAGCCACCCAGATCGACATTTTTGACATCATGTTACCTTATTCTGGTTACTGTGTGCGACGGTTGTCCACCACCATCAGTGAATCATTGCTCCCAGGTATTGTATAAAAGTTATCGCATTTCTTCTCCTGCTCGCGTCCCAAGGATGCATCCCCTGCTTATTATTTCCTTATAGGTGCAATGGGAAATGGGAGTGCAGTAGAGCATCTTAATTCAGCGTCAATGAGAAACAATTGTGTAATATAAAATAACTTATATTAACTAATACTTCTGAATATCGTCAGACAACCGCAATGTCACCATGCAGATGCATCCTAAGAGGAAAGAAGAAAAGAAGGAAGGAACGAACGAAAGAAAGAAGAAAGAAAGAAAGAAAGAAAGAAAGAAAGAAAGAAAGAAAGAAAGAAAGAAAGAAGGAAGGAAGAAAGGAAGGAAGGAGGGAAGGAAGGAAGGAAGGAGGGAAGGAAGGAAGGAAGGAAGGAGGGAAGGAAGGAGGGAAGGAAGGAGGCAAGGAAGGAAGGAGGGCAGGAAGGAGGGAAGGAAGGAAGCAAGAAAGAAAGAAAGAAAGAAAGAAAGACAGAAAGAAAGAAAGAAAGAAAGGAAGGAAGAAGGAGGGAAGGAAGGAGGCAAGGAAGGAAGGAGGAAGGAAGGAGGGAAGGAAGGAAGGAAGCAAGAAAGAAAGAAAGAAAGAAAGACAGAAAGAAAGAAAGAAAGAAAGAAAGGAAGGAAGGAAGGAAGAGAGAAAGAGAGAGAGAAAGAGAGAAAGAGAGAAAGAGAAAGAGAGAGAAAGAAAGAGAGAAAGAAAGAGAGAAAGAAAGAAAGAAAGGAGAGAAAGAAAGAAAGAAAGGAAGGAAGGAGGAGGGAGGGAGGGAGCGACGGACGGACGGAAGGGAGGGAGGGAGGGAGGGAGGGAGGGAGGGAGGGAGGGAGGGAGGGAGGAGGGAGGGAGGGAGGGAGGGAGGGAGGGAGGGAGGGAGGGAGGGAGGGAGGGAGGAGGGAGGGAGGGAGGGAGGGAGGGAGGGAGGGGAGGGAGGGAGGGAGGGAGGGAGGGAGGGAGGGAGGGAGGGAGGGAGGGAGGGAGGAGGGAGGGAGGGAGGAAGGAAGGAAGGAAGGAAGGAAGGGAAGGAAGGAAGGAAGGAAGGAAGGAAGGAAGGAAGGAAGGAGGAAGGAAGGAAGGAAGGAAGGAAGGAAGGAAGGAAGGAAGGAAGAAGGAAGGAGGAAGGAGGAAGGAGAAGGAAGGAAGGAAGGAAGGAAGGAAGGAAGGAAGGAAGGAAGGAAGGAAGGAAGGAAGGAAGAAGGAAGGAAGGAAGGAAGAAGGAAGGAAGGAAGGAAGGAAGGAAGGAAGGAAGGAAGGAAGGAAGGAAGGAAGGAAGGAAGGAAGGAAGGAAGGAGGAAGGAAGGAAGGAAGAAGGAAGGAAGGAAGGAAGGAAGGAAGGAAGAAGGAAGGAAGGAAGGAAGGAAGGAAGGAAGGAAGGAAGGAAGGAAGGAAGGAAGGAAGGAAGGAAGGAAGGAAGAAGGAAGGAAGGAAGGAAGGAAGGAAGGAAGGAAGGAAGGAAGGAAGGAAGAGAAGGAAGGAAGGAAGGAAGGAAGGAAGGAAGGAAGGAAGGAAGGAAGGAAGGAAGGAAGGAAGGAAGGAAGGAAGAAGGAAGGAAGGAAGGAAGGAAGGAAGGAAGGAAGGAAGGAAGGAAGGAAGGAAGAAGGAAGGAAGGAAGGAAGGAAGGAAGGAAGGAAGGAAGGAAGGAAGGAAGGAAGGAAGGAAGGAAGGACGGAAGGAAGGAAGGAAGGAAGGAAGAAGGAAGGAAGAAGGAAGGAAGGAAGGAAGGAAGGAAGGAAGGAAGGAAGAAGGAAGGAAGGAAGGAAGGAAGGAAGGAAGGAAGGAAGGAAGGAAGGAAGGAAGGAAGGAAGGAAGGAAGGAAGGAAGGAAGGAAGGACAGCGACAGCTAACGCCATCGACAGGTGGAGTGAACAGTGGAGAATGGCCATTAGCCCGCAGAAGAGTCAAGCTCTTCTATTGGGCAAAGTTCAAAACTGGCGGCCGGGTGTATCCCTGGCACTACGGCGGAGAAGAATCTCCTGGGTTAACTCCGCCAAATACCTGGGAGGACTACTTGACCACGGCCTAACCTTCACTCCACATGTCAAGACAAAGGTCAGTCTGGGACATGGCGCCCTAAGACAGCTATATCCCATATTCCACTCAACCATGCCTACTCACCTGAAAATACGCTTGCACCGTGCGATCGTCCCGCCCCTGATTCTGTACGGGTACGAGGTCTGGGGTACAGTGGCTCGTTCCACCATCCGCAGGCTGCAGGCCGTGCAGAACAGGGCGCTTAGGATGATTTACGATACCAACCGTAGATTCCCATCACACATCCTCCGCACTTATTCCGGCATACCATATATTGTGGACGTCGTGCGGGACAGGACTCGCACAATGTATGCCAAATTCACACCTCATCCTAACCAGTTTGTCAACACATTGGGGCAATACGACCATCGGCTACCTAGACGGCGGCAGAGCTACCACCTGCCCAAAGACGCCCTTGGCTGGTAACTACCGCAATCCCCTGAAATGAAATGAAAAAAGGTAATTCGGGCATGTTTTTCAACATGCCCAGGCTGTTTAGGGACAGTCCCTCTTCAGCCCCGTCTTGGTATTTTTGCTTGTCGGGTGGGAGAAACTTCCTGGCGTGTGCGTGGCGCTGTTCTTGGTGATTCTTTCTTTATCAGGTCACACATCCCGCCGTTTCTGTTCAAGAAGACCATTTGATTTTTGTTTTTTTTTCTAGTTGCTGCTGCAACAGGCTCTTGTCGTTTTTTGATTTGTGTTTGTCTGTTCTCAGAGGAAGTCAGTCTGGTTTTCCACATAGGTATAGTATTGCATGTATGTTACTCCTTGAGCGGGGCAGAGTAGACCCCTGCACATGTTAGTACAAGGATCATCATCTCCGTGGATGCTGTAACCGTCTCGGCGAAGTCGCTTCAGTTGCTTTGGTGTCGGTGGCTCAACAGTGTCTGCGTCGTTATATTGTGTTGCGGTGTCGTTCTTAGTAGTGGTAGGTGTATTCTCTATCCTATACAGCTTGCGCTGTATGGAGTTGAGAACGTCGCTGTTGTCCAGTTCGATTATAGCTGCACGCAGTTGATGGAGTAGTCTGGCTGCGGCGTTAAATCCTTTCGTGTGATGAGTTAGTTGGCGGGCAATCGCTGCGTGGCGCCGGCGGCTTGTCCGTATTTGCTTGTTGATCTTAGCGTTGAGTGTTGTTATTGAGTGAGTGAGAGCTGGGACGCTCTCTGCGTCGATATCTCGAACCTCTTGTGCAGTTGTGGTGTCTTGTTCGTTGGTCCCGGGTTGTGGTTGAGTGGTGACTGCTGTAATTAATGTGGTGACTGCGTGTGTGAGTTGTTTGCAAGCATCTTCGATGCATCGAAGACGGTGATCGAGTCCAGAGACCATAGGAATGAACTTCCTGGGTTTCTGTGCTATGAAGCTCTCCATGTGTTGCTACTGCGGCGTAGGAAGTTTTTCCACGTAGTGTGGGTGCGTCGGCGGAGATAGGTGTTGCTATGTGTTGTTGCTGTCTGGCTGCGCTGGTCGGGGTTGACTGCCTGGGGTAGAGTTGGGCACTGCGCCTGTCCTGTAAAGTGCCCAAGGCTATTACAGGTGGCGCAGTACCTGCGTCGACGGCGGAGGTCGTGGTTGGTGCATGCAATCCCCTCATACACCTAAACTGCTAAATGTACTTCACACCTGGCACCACCACACCCTTCACCTATCCCTCTCGGTTTCTTGTCACTGGCACTGCATTGCTCGACGGTCCCACAAGCGGCCGGCGAAGTAAGCAGTAGGGCAATGGTCGCTCGGATGGCTAGACATCCAAGATCGGACACATCCCACAGCCAGTAACAACACAGAAAGCCAACCTGCACCATTAACGGCATTTACACCAAAGCTTGTAAAATTAGACAACAGCTCAACCACACGGGTAAATCCGTACTAAACGGATTGGTACCGTGGTCACTTTACCATCACCTGAGTTAACTCAGACGACTTGTACTTACTCCTGTCTCCTGGAAGCGTGGACGTTATCACAAGAGACACAGTGTGTGATTGCAGTATCTAGAGGGCGAAAAATCAACAGACCTTCACATCTCACTGCAAGAATAACATACACCCACAATGGAAAGTAGCCTATTTTAATACAGGTACTTTAATGAAAACATTTTGGTGTCTTCTTCTTGGAGTGAAAAGTTATTAAATAGGATCAAAGTACACATTAAAATACCTTTAAAGTTTTGAAATAGATATCATTATTTCCTTACAAGGGGCTAGAAAATTATCAGTCCATAATACATTGCTATTATGCATTAAAAACATTAAGCCATAAAGTGGAAATCAGAACTAACGGTGAAATTGTCAAATGTAGGAAAATATGGTAATGTTTTTTCTCAATTCATTTAATGTTCTCTATTCTTCTTCTTCTTCTTCTTCTTCTTCTTCTTCTTCTTCTTCTTCTTCTTATTATTATTATTATTATTATTATTATTATTATTATTATTATTATTATTATTATTATTATTATTATTATTATTATTATTATTATTATTATTATTATTATTATTATTATTATTATTATTATTATTATTATTATTATTATTATTATTATTATTATTATTATTATTATTATTATTATTATTATTATTATTATTATTATTATTATTATTATTATTATTATTATTATTATTATTATTATTATTATTATTATTATTATTATTATTATTATTATTATTATTATTGTTATTGTTATTGTTATTATTATTATTATTATTATTATTATTATTATTATTATTATTATTATTATTATTATTATTATTATTATTATTATTATTATTATTATTATTATTATTATTATTATTATTATTATTATTATTATTATTATTATTATTATTATTTTTACTGGGATGACATTCCAACCGTCACATAATCTTTTCAAACGTCATAAATATGTCAGCTTCACAAAGGATTCACCTTTTTAGCCTCACTTGGAGGGTTGCAAAGACCACCCACACTGACCTGAGAATATGGAGACAGGGCCGGGGGAGGGGTGAGGTGATTAATTACTCTTCCTTTGTCATGTAAATTGGTGTAGAGGGAGCTATACCCCTCCCATTTTTACGCTAATGAGATGCAATTTGGTGGTGAAGGTATATGTATACCCTACTAGCATGGGAATTCAGACTCACGCGGCAGTGTGTTTTTTAAAATTCTGACCAATTCTTTGACTACTGCATTCCTATACCTACAAGTGTGTAATGAAAGTTTATGTCGATTAAGAAGTAGGACAGAAGAATAGAAAAATAATAGTTTGTACAAGAGTGAATAGAGAAATCTATGTGAATGCAACATCAAACATTTTTATATTATGCTATGAATATGTGATGTACACATTGATAGTTTTGGCATAGTTATTAATTTCATATTTTCACCATGAATTTTTTGCGACGCAGAAATTGACTAAGAGTGGTCCTTCGTATTACTACTAGAACCTGGTTCATAAAGCGCCAAGGTCACTCGGATCATGGCCAAGGATGCTGACCTAAACTTTCTGCAACATTAAAATCCGCACGTACCATAATATAGACCTTGGCACGGCAGTTCTGTTTGAAGCGAGAAAACGTTCCGGTGAATAAAAGCAGCTGTTACCAAAACATCGCTTCTAATTTCTTACGTTGTACTTGCGTATAAAAATAAAAGAATAAAAAGTTATGCAAAGCTAACAACTTGCCATATATTCCATACCCGGTTCTTGCAATTGTCATCTGTTGAACAAATCCGATAATACTATATAGCTAAAGGTGTTCACTACCTATAGCAACTTCAGAAAGCATTCCTCTCCGCTTTAAAAAACTTAGTAGCCAAATAAACGGAATAAAAGTTGTCATTTTTAATATGTAAAAAGGGCAAACAATATTACAGTTTATGTGTTCTGTTGTCTTCAGTGTTTTTCGTTTTATCTGTTTTATAATTTTTTGAAAATTACTTCTATTTCTCATCTTGTTAATGTTTCATGTTTACAATTATTATTTTACATTCGTATACATAAACCGGTAATCACTGAAGAATATATAGCTTCACTCTTATTACAAGCATATATGGGGTATAGGGTAAACACGGGGGGACACCTCGCACACCGCGACCAACTGAGATCTATTGTGGCTACCACCCTCCAGAAGGCAGGGATGAAGTGAGGGAGTCACAGAGAACCACAGGATTGCCAGTATACAGGCCACAGAGACGTGTGGAAGTCCCTAACAAGTGTTGAGATCTTCTCATCATGGCGCCAGGTCCCGCCGAGCAGCCACCACACACCGCGGGTCCAGTGTCGCACACACGACCCCCTCAGCCCGCCAGAGGTAGCGCTTCGAGGGTCCGATGGGTGTCGTACAGGCGTCCTCTCACCACGGGGGACAGTGGCCGCCCAAACGCCACCTAGCGCCGAACACAGCAGTTACCGTGCGCAAGCATCTGCACCAGCTGTCCGGCACCGTCAACACCATTCGCCCGAAAACACACCTGAAAGATTATAAAGAATTGGAATGAAGGGAAATGATGGAAAGGAAACCGTGGAATGAAATAAGTGCATAAGGGACATGGGGAAACCACAGGAAACCCATGTCGGCCACGGGGATCGAATTCGGGCCACATAGGTTACCACTTGAGCCATCCCGCTCGGTTACTGCAAGCATAAGAATGAGGCACAAATTTGTATATGGTTAAACCCTTTACATTTTAATGTTTTAGTAATAAAGCAGCAAAAGTACTTTTTATCGGTTCCGAAACATTCAGTAAACAAGCACGTTGCAGAAATTTTCGAGAGCGATGAATGGGAGCATATGAGCTGAAAGATGGAGAGCAGGAGAGAGGGTGAAATGAGAGAAATGACAGAGGAAGACATTGCACTCTACCCAGCAACTCCAGCTCAGCTGTAAGTTCTACTAGTACGCCTAGATGTACATATGAAGGAGTAGTTTTGTTTGTTTGAAGATTTGATACACACGTCGAATTGATATTTTTTTCATTCTATGAAAAATAATAAGTTCAAATTGACCAGTTCTATTTCTCATCACAAATAAATAGTTACGTTGAATGAGTTCAATAAGTTGAAGTTTATGCAAAATTTGTATCCTCATGAACTGTTATGAGATATACATTGTTTACTGAATTTCCAGAATAACCAACGGTCAAGAAATAATTTAATTTTTTCGGAGGATGCATGTAGTAACAAAATCACAGCTGCGTGTGTGCTATTTCAAGAAATATAGATGATGTATATAAACAGAAGAGAGAGAAAATCCTTTGAGGCCAGTTGTTTGCTTTCTACTGTACAGTGCAAAGACAATTTTAATGGAGAATTTGTAATCACTCAGTAAAGAGAATTGTGACATTCTTGCTTGGAGTTGTTTAAACGCGCGCTTTTAGTTTTATAATGAACACTAATCTCTACTCTTCGAGTAGAAGCTTGTGCATTTTTAATAACCTGCAGTTTACACTAGCTTAAATATTTTACATATCAGAAATGCTACATCATCGGCACATTATTACCTACTATTGTGAATATTGTGACGTTGGGGATCGGCGTACAACAATGGACGGAGAGGGTCCAGCTATTTCACACCACTTGCCGGGCCAGCGAGCGGGCAGAGACGTTAAAGGCCGGCGAATGTGTGTGTGTGTGTGTGTGTGTGTGGTGTGTGTGTGCGCGCGCGCGCGCGCGTGACCGTAAACAATGAGTCAGAAACAAAAGGAATGGACAACGTTCGTGAGGCTTCTAGCTGAGTCATCGTGGTGCATGTGTTTAAAGAGTTTCTCGAAAGGTTGTGTGACGTCATTCCCAGTATAAAAGGACATGAGACAGCAGCAGAGGGAGTAAGGTTCGCCATTGGCGGCCGGAACGGTCTCTTCGGCTTAGGCGGAGAAATATCCCATGGGTAACCTCCGCCAAATATTTAGGCGTTCTCCTCGATCGTGGGCTAACATACGCCCAACACGTCCGCGCAAAGGCCAAACTTGGTCACGCTGCGCTCAGACAGCTCTACCCTATCCTAAGATCTACCATGCCCAACCACCTAAAATTAAGGATTTATCGGGCAATCATTCCGCCATTGATCCTATACGGCTGCGAAGCCTGGGGATCGGCAGCACCATCTAACATGCGCAAACTGCAATCAGTGCAGAACAGGGCGCTAAGAATGATATTCAATACCGGACGTAGATTCCCATCTTACATCCTCCACAACCAATCAGGACTTCCCTACATCATGGACTTGGTAAGGGAGTGTTCCCGAACCATGCACTCCAAACTAAACTCCCACGCCAATCAGCTGGTACGGGCATTAGGTCAATACGACCACACAGCACCTCGAAGAAGGAAAAGCTACCGCCTACCCAAGGACGCCCTGGGATAAGGGTAATGCCACTCCCATCTTCCAATACATCATTACCCCAACACCTATTCCTGCCCCCTTTCTGTATCCTAAACTAGGCATACAGAAAGAACCATCCATTACCAAGGACACAAAAGCATGACAACACAAAGACAACCTCCAATACCGCACAGATAAAGTCGCATTAGCGGCTAGGTACTGTGCAAACACAACATCCCGTACAGGAGAATCTGTACGACCTGAACTCGGTCACTGGTCACTGGTCACTGGTCAGAGGGAGTGAATTTAAGAGTAGAGCTACGGGAATAAGTCGGTCAGTGTGTCAGCGTGTGTGAGACTGCTGCGAAGGTGTGTGTCGTCCTGAAAGATACGTCGGTCGTCGCGAGTGATTGTAACGCCCTATTTAAGAATATAAGACACAGAGAAAGTGAAAAAAAACTCTAAAAGGACAAAACAATGTTATGAATGGAACAAATGATAGAAAAGTAACTAGGTTGGTATTTTTGTAGTTTTGTAACGATATACATAGCAATGAAAAGTGAATGTGATGTGCTTGATTAGAAATTAATTTTTTACTTTTATTTTTTTATTTCATTTATTTATTAATTTTGTTTTATTGTTTTTCTGGTCAATCTCTAAATCTTAGTGCCGTTATGCCAAGGATAAAAGTTCCACCACTACACGTTTCTAAATTAGGCCAGCAAACTTTGGGATTCGATAGACAACTTTCTTTGAAGCTCACTTTTAAGTCGCTCATGGACAGCAACTCTTCGTTTTAGTGCAAGAAGGGTTTGCAAGGTCATACAATAAGGAATTGAACTGATAAGTCGTGTGAAAGGTGAATAAACAAAATAATGAATATTACAGATATTCTGTTTATTATACTCACAGAAAACACACAAGCCATGGAAAGGTAGACCGGTAGACCGTCCTATAAACGACTAGTGTGAACGAACAATTAATTACATACCACCCACAAATCATGCTGAAGTAAAATTAAAAACACTCACTTCGGTATTTTCAATAAGTAATATGGGTTCATATTACTCTGATCACTAGAGGTGCAGAACACATGTCCATTAGCTTTCAGGCAAGCATTGCATCTGCGTGCCATACTTCGTTCTACTCTTTCAAAGCAGCTAGTTATTTTCCTAATTTCAGCTGCTGTGCTGACTATGCGTGCTGCAACATCTTCTTTTGAGTCAATAGGGGTTTCAAAATGGTAGACTTCATGTACCCCACTGGTTTCAGGTCAATTGAACTGTACAACAGGCTCATATCGACTATCCAGTAAGCATCGAGTGTAGCTGTCACATGAGCGTGAACTTCATTCCCATATTAAGCTGTTTGCAGTCATACTGAAATGGGATTCTTTGATATTGAGAGGAACCATGTGAAGCAGCTCTGGCAGAACTTCCTGCTAAAATGCCCCAAAGTATTGGCGTTTAGCTGTCGCGGAAAAAGGTATGACTCCACAAGAAAGTCGCTATTGCTGCCAACACACTGATATTTAATCTCATCTGATCTGATATGGGGTTTTTGAATTCTATAAATGGAAATTACCCGAATTAAACATCCCTCACTGTGGAACATACTTCATTTCTGAATCGCACACGGATTACTAAGTTCACCTGGGCCACAGTTTGGTTAATTGTCGCATAGTCAATTGGGTTAGTAAGATTACACTTTTTAAGATCATATGAATGCAACAACTGCGCATCCATATGATTCCAGAATACTTGACACAGTCGAGTTCAATGTTCAATCGGTGGACTAGAGCTAGTTCGAGCAGACACCGAAGGAATGTTCTCTGCTACTCCGCAGCACTGCTTCCTCGACCTCAGGGTTTCGCGAAGTACTCATTCATCCTCGACTCTGCTTGTCTGTGCAATGTACCCAACACACATAGTCTGGGACACTTGGTCTAGAATGAATACTGGCAAACGCGATGTGATGACGAACCCATAGGTTTGGAATCATTCCCAGTAAAGTTATGAGCCACAGACCAGAAGCAGATGTTGCCCGTGTCCCATATGCGTGTCTGCCAGTTTATTCCTTGCAATGTTTGTCGTAGTTAACACATTTCACTGTTGTGCACATAACCAAGAAAGAATTGTATGTACCTACTGAGGAGAAGTAGTCAAAGTAATGAGTGGATTAATGAAACTGAGCACAAGAAGTCAACAAACAGAAGTAAACCTGCTGATCAGGTAGTAACCAAATGAATACAGATTACTGAGATCCAGAAAGAAATAAACTGGCTCCGAAAGACTAAAGCAAGCAAGTGAAAGTGAAAACTTTGCACTGCTATGAGTGATTTTTCTCTTCATTTGACATATTTTGTTTATGTTCTTCTGTATTTTTAGATCAATAAACAGATTATCCTTGACACTAATGATTTGTTTATTCAAAATACATATGTTTAATTAAATGTTCCGTACAACTGTCCAATTTAATCACTTAGACCCTCTTACACTGAAACGAAGTGTCGTAGTACATTGGATATCTTAATAAAGTGTTTTAAAAAAGCTTAATTATGTATACAATTCCATAGGTTGTCGGTCTAATTTGAACCACATCTTTTATAAACACTGGTTGACTGTTTCGTGCTAAAATGTTCTCAGGCGTTTTCAACATCTGTATAACTATTCGAGGGTATAAGAAGATTGAAAATGCAATCCACGGCTTCTTCCATTTCGGTGAGAAATGTCAATGTCAGTTCTTTATTGTAAATGTCATGGTGGTTTTATGAACCTGCAATTGTTAGTGGGTCAACAGAATTGAATTTGGCCCAGTCTTTTAGATTTTTCTACTTGTATTTCATTTCATGGGGAAAGGGTTAATGGACCTAATTAAATTAAAAATCCAAGCTTGCAACATCCAGTATCCATCATTTTTTTCGTGCCACTAGATGATTCCAAATAATTCTCTGTTCTACATTGAAATTTTTACATATTTTAAGTAACATGCAAGGAGACATTAGGCACTTAATCTTACTTTTACACAAACTTTTAGCTGGCATACTTATATCGATTTATATGTTAATACTGTTATGTTAACCTTCTGGAAGCGATGCAACCTATATAATGTTGTCAGCTGATTTAAAAACAGATTTTATACATAAAATGGATGAGAGAGTATTATTTTATATGAAGAGCCTGCGCATTACTCTGAAATGTCAAAGGGCAGAGAAACGTAATGTATGTTTTACAGCAGACTTTTATTGGGTATCCATTTATTGCTTAAGGTTGAGGAAGTAATACATTTACTCGAAGTTTAGACATCATTGTTTCATAAAATATGTTCTAAGGGCTCCTAAATGTAACATAAGGATTAAAGAAAAATATATGTTTGTGTATGTGTGAGTGGGAGGATAAGAAAGAGAGAGTGAGAAGGAGGGAAAAAGAGAGAGACGAAACATGGAAAGTTCAGTAAACGTCAAATCTTTTCAGAGCTACAAGGCGAGGCTTTCAGGGAATATGCCTCTCCCCAAAGAACCCTTTACTTGGAAAATACTTTTATTCTTTTACTGTCACAAAAATGACTAATGAATTCATTAACATTTCATGAGTTTGATGCAATGCCATAATAAAATGCATGCCCTGAATTTTTAAAGTACCTGTGTGGTCATCTTTATTCTTGTCGAACGTAATTTAATTGAGAAACCCAATGCCAAGCTGCTTTCGTCTGAAGGGCTTTTACTGAAACTGCCGATAATTCATTTTTTCACTGTAACATAAGTGTAACAAATCCCCATCGAGTTCGCTACTCCCGCCAAATAAATACTCGCTTCGAGCACAATTTAAGAAAGAATGAGTATTCGTGCTGCATATAGCCAGACCACTGGAGGCTGACAAAGAACATCATATGTGTTGTGCTTTCCCCAGTGTTTAAACTAGGGTAAGGATTAGTACTTGCTAAAACAAAAGTCGCCCACGTGACAGTTCCTACACAACAATGGTGTTATATTTTTACCCAGGCACCTCGTGCACCTACACATGCTTGATGTTGCTTAAAATTGAATTATTTCGTTGTTTAATGACACTGTCAATTGCCAGGAACACATCAGCGTCGCCGGTGTGCCGGAATTTTGTCCCACAGCAGTTCTTTTACATGTCAGTAATTTACTGAGATGGAACTGGAGTTTTAAACATAAACAGCATCGGTCTGGGCGGATTTAAACCCGTGACCTTGGGATCAGTAGGCCAGCGTCTAACCAACTGAGCCACTTGCTAAAATACTGGATGATCAATTTAGAGCAAAACAGATTTCACGGCTCTCAGCCGGCAGGCGAAGTGCAAAGCTTCAGTTAACTTCCCCTGAGAAATTTTGATGTCCATGACCTTCCAATCTGCATGAACCATGTAATAGCAATTTCGATAATAATTTACATAATAGTAATTTCTAGAACATTTAAAGACAAACGCTTTCGAAATAAATCCACAGGTAATAATTTGTTTGAGTAGAACGATGTAAAACTGGCCTTTAAATCTCTTTCTAAATAGAAATGACAAACCCCCGCTATAACTAAAACTCAAGTGCTATAGTAAATCCGAAACCGTGTAACTGCAAGCGCAAGGGCAGTTAATACCAATTCCCTTCAGCATTTACAAAATCTAAATTAGCTTAATGTCAACAAAGTCAACTATGCAAAATATTCCGCTTTAAATATTTGACATCAAGTAAACAACTTCATTCACACAAAGCTTAAACAAGGTGTGAGATTGAGAAATTAATGAAAGTCTAGCAGTTGCTGTTGCCTATTTAGGAGCATTGCATAATCACCATGTTTGATTAGGTTGAAAATAAGAGCATCTGAACGCTTCACTCCCTATATGGACGTTGTTGTTTGTCAAGATCGAGCGTTTGAGTCATATCGAGCGTTCAAACAAGGTAGAGAAGAGACTCAAAATGAATCAGCTGTAGCAGTGAATGAGTTGAACACGCATGCGTTGGTCCATTGGTGCTAGGTTTCTGTGGAGAACTGGATTTCAGATTTTTCGTTCCTATTGGGAGGGTAAATATGTAATTACACAACACAGAGAGACTGTTAGTTCTACGAAATATCTTATTTATGTTAATGTTCATCACCCTTATAGAGTGTAAATTAAGGTAAGAACACATATTCTCTATACGGTTGTTTTTAACTGTTTTCTAAGGAAATATTCTACTCTCACAAGTTCGACTTCAACTATAATGATGAAGAAGCGGACTTGTATTTAAACCCTAATGATGGTATGGGGAGATTTTTTACTAAACCTTCGAGGTGCATCCTTGACAGTTGCTGAACACAAACATCCAAGTATGGTATTTATCCAACGCTTCATTTTTGATTTATGATGTGTTTATGTTAAATAAAGAAATTATTATATTAATTTTAATTTATGATAGGTGCAAATGCACTAGGACATTTTTTGAAAACTGTATGTGTTACATTTATATGATTAACTCTGCCGCCTTCATTTATTTTTTAATAGTTTCCACAAACTGTTCTTGCCAAAGCTACTTTCTCTACTACGTATGGTAAGTAGGGGAAGTATTGTATTTGTCCCAAAATTCGCTGTCGAATTTTCACTGGAAATATATGTTTTGAATCCAACAAAAGCATTTCTATAAAAGGTCCGTGTGTGTGTGTGTGTGTGTGTGTGTGTGTGTGTGTGTGTGTGTGTGTGTGTGTGTGTGTGTGTGTGTGTGTCTGTCTGTCTGTCTGTCTGTCTGTCTCTGAACAACATAACTCAAAAACGAAAGGTGGGTTAAAAACCAAAGTTGGTATTGAACTTTAATATCTTTCAAGGGTACAACACAAATATTTTGAAGAAAATTCCTCCCCCTTAAACTACCCTTTACATGGAAAATGTTGATGGCTCTAACAATTATGATTATAAATTTTTATGGCAAATAAAATGTACATTTTCAATTTTCTAGCTATAGCTTATGTTACCAGTTATGAAAATGTCATCAAGGGTAAACAGGATTACATGGCTGCAATCAGAAAATTTCAAATATACAATTCATTTTACATAAAAATATCTTAAACGTATGACATTTTAATCAAAATCGTTAGAGCCATGTTTGAGAAAATAAAAAAATCGAAACATTTTTCATGTAAGGGGTAGTTTAGGTTAGAAGAATTTTCTTCAAAATTTTTGTGAGGCATCCTTGAAAGATATTCAATTTAAACACCAACTTTGGTTTTTAACGGACTTTTCGTTTTTTGAGTTATGCTGCTCTCTCTCCATCTCTCTCTCTCTCTCTCTCTCTCTCTCTCACACAAACACACACACACGCACACACACACACACACACACACACACAGAGAGACAGAGAGATACACGCGCGAGCAAATCTTTTTCTAAAAATACTTTTCTTTGGATTCAGAGGCCTCAAAAACATATATTATATCTAAGGCGAAATCTTGAGATCGAATTATTGGGTGGAATACAATACTTCGCCTGCTTACTATACGTAGTAGGGAAAGTAAAAAGCGTAACTGACTTTTTCAAAAATGAAAATTGGTATCCAAATGAAAATTAGAGCTTTTAAATTATCGTATACTATCGTATACTGCGGGTGGTATTTAAGAACACCTAAGGGATCCACATACTGTACTGATCGTCAGGATAACTAGTATAATTATTTTTATGCCCCATAGTATTGCAAAACTTAATCGGTTTAGGGCTAACGTGTCACATTTAATATAGATTGTACAACCAAATATTACTGAGCATTAACTGTGTCAGCATGTTGTTTAATGTTAATAAACTTAAATGGCCACCTACTTTTAAAGACATGTCGCCCTTCCTTCAAAAATATTCTAGAAGGAGTCAAAGGATTGTAAAGGTAGTAACTTTATTGGTTTACTAAGGAACTTTTATACTTAATATGTCGGTCGAAAATGAATGAAATTCCGGAACAGTAGCAGATAGCGGAAAATGCGTATATCTCGTTGAAACTTAAAAACTATTATCAGTGGTTCACAATCACTAACTATGCGATTTGCTCTCCTGAAGTTCCTTTATGGAAAAGTTGAGCTATGAGAGCTTCATTACAGGAAGTTTCCCACAGTGCCCCTGCAACCATTACGCTGATGATGTGCGTAAGTTTCTCAACATGCGTACGCTTATTTTAGTTTTGTTGTTGACCTTAACGAAAAATCGTGTTCCATGAAGCAGGGTATGAATAAGTGGCCCAGCCTCTTTGGTGTTTCAGTGAATTGGCATCCCACTAGTGACTAATCGCCTATCACGATGACATAAGTTTCATTCAGTCGCATGCCAATGTTAACGTAAAAGGCTGCATTGCAGCTCGTGTGTGCGTGTGGGCGCTGATGCAACCAACCAGTCGCTACAAAAACAAGACGCAAATCTTTGATTCTTGCAAATCATCAGGAAGCAATGGTTATGGGAGATACAGCGACTCAGCTATAACACAGGAAGTGCAGTGGACAAGTTCATTTCTTCGTACGTATTGCACAGTGCAACCAACTGTTTTGCAATACAATTATTACTATTAGTGTTATCTGTTATTATTATTACTATTATTATTATTATTATTATTATTATTATTATTATTATTATTATTATTATTATTATTATTATTATTATTATTATTATTATTATTATTATTATTATTATTATTATTATTATTATTATTATTATTATTATTATTATTATTATTATTATTATTATTATTATTGCTATTATGCTTAAGCTAAGCGTAGAGAGATCCCTTGACCTTGTTAATGTTCTTCCAACAATTCTACTTTGTGCTGATCTTAGTCCAGTACAATTTTAATCAAACTTGTTTCCGGTGCTTCTTCATTTATTTTACACATTCTATTATGTCCTTTATTTCATAATCTTTTTATACTGCCATTGCCAGGAATCGCATCTACTATGAACTATTAGTATAAAGTCCAGGACTTTATAGTATTATAAGTCGCCATGAGGGTATGTTATCTTATATGAATTTGAGATCTTTTGGTTTGTCAGTCAGTTGGAGAATTTATTGTTCTGCCGGAATGTTGCCATGATAACTCAGTGGTTATAGCAACCGAACGAATACCGGAACATCCATGGTTCAAATCCGCCTATGGCACTGAATTTTTCAGTCTAACTCTACCTTTCTAACATTGTCCTACACACAGCTAGTGTGTAACAATAATTAATTTACATTATTTATTGCTTAGTTTTAAATAATAATGGCAAAGACGTATTGTAAATAATCCAATGTATATATGAAAATCACTCTTTAATCAATGTTATAAAAATTGAAAATGTATCCCACCTGACTGTAGGAAATCACATATTCCTTCAACCTTTATCCGGGTAAAAATCTGCACCGTAAAAAGTTTAAGCATAGCAGGACAAATCAATTTTTGTTGTTATTGTTTAACGATGCTGTCAATTGCCAGGATCACATCAGCGTCACCGGATTCCGGAATTTCGTCCCGCAGGAGTTCTTTTACTTGGCAGTAAATCCACTGACATGGAGCTGTCGTTTTTAAGCACACTTAATAACCATCGGTCTGGGCCGGGTTTGAACCCGTGACCTTGGGATCAGTAGGCCAGCTTCTAACCAACTGAGCCACTTCGACCGACAAATCAATGGATAGCGCTTGTTCCCAGTGATAAAATATGGCAAAACAGAAACAGTATGCAAATGAAGCATGTCCCATCCTCCATTTTCTAGAGGAAGTTTAATTTAACTTAAAAATGAAGTAATATAAGTGATTCAAAAGTCCTACAATGAACTCCTGCAAGGCAATGATGCCGATGTATGAATCATGAATGTTCAAATTCTCAGGAGGCTTTTACGTGCCGCACTATACATGTCATCAATATTAAAATGGTATTTTTAAACTGTTTTACTAGTCACGTTGAAAGCTTTCACGAGCGATGTCTAGGCCGGAATTATGTATTCCTGTGTGCTTCGATACAAATTCCGTCTACACTCGGAATCAAGTATAATGCGAAATCCCAATGGCAAGGAAACAATGCAATGCATCAGCGCAATTCCCTGTTGGATGCATTCACAGTTTCCTGTTCCGTTGTGCTGTGAAATCAATATTTCATGCCGGTGCAATCAGTAATATACAGCGACGAAAAAATTACTTTGCTGTTGACTGCTGATTTCCACAATTGTCCAGAGAATAGACTATAGATACTGCTGCTTGAGCTAGAGATATGAATAGGCACACAGTCTGCGCATAGGAACCTACTATGTAAAGCAACTCTTTTTTTTTTGGGGGGGGGGGTGAATGTATCAACAAGTAGATCTACCTATATTGTTGTACAAGGAATTGAAAAACATCGCATGTACAAAGGTCGCACGAGGCTCATTCCATTACGGACTATTCGTATAAAACAGCAGTGTTTTTTAAATCTATTTCATGACTAACGTGATGAATAGTTGCAAAAAGAATTGGATGTATTGCATTCATATAACCCTTTTTACATACTTTTACAAACTTTCATCCTTCTATCTACTACTCGTTAATGCAGAACTTTCAATACAGATTTACATATTTTGTTGGAGATTAAATTATGTAAACCGAAAGCCAGAGTTTTAAAGAGCATGTCCCTATGCCATGGCTTTTATTTTTATTGCATTCACATGAACTTTTCTACTTAGCCTTAAAAAATCTTACTGCTTTCTCTCCTATGTATTTACAGCAAATATTGTGATGTTGATATGTCGAGCTTCCGTGGAAATAAATTTTATGCTTCTTAGCTGACATCACATTGCCAAGGAGGCAGAGAGTAACTTTTAGAGTTGGAAATGCTAGTTCGTGAAAGTTTATGCACAGAAAAGGCTTTTGTGGGTGTATCAGTGATAATTTGTGTCGAGTGAAGCCATAGTTAGATGTAAAATTAAAGTAAATAGTGTAATTAAAAGGGAAAATAATTACAATTTATATATACTGATGAAACCTAATGTTAAGGCGGATATTTATTAGTATTTTTCTCTCCTTTTGTAACGTACTAACACCTCAGAATTGAATGCTTCTGGAGTACAATGCTTCACAGTAGGCACGTGTTTTATTCTTATATTTATAAAAGCGTTCGGGTTTAAAATGCACTTCGATTAGTTGGTTGGGAGTTATTCCACATTCTGGATCGTAAAAGTGTCATTAAGTACTAACGTTAGTGCCCTTCAGCTAGAATCGATGCTTCCTGCGTGCGTGCAGTTCCCGAATTGTACGCAAGCTATCATTAATATTCTACGTAATTACTTTTCAAACCTTCCATTCGTTTGACGGCATCATTGTTAAAATTGATGTCGTTAAGAAGCATTCTTATTTCATTCAGGCTTTTATCTAAAACAGCAATTCTGTTATAAAACTACTTTACTCTTACATATAGATACCAACGTATTCTTTTAAAGTTTTTCCCCTTCAGTTTATTTTAATCAAAACAGGTAGGTAATGTAGTACTGTTTCAATAATTTTTTCTGGTTTGCATTATAGTGTAACAAAACGACAAATCGGTCCAATTATTTCTTTTTTGTCACTTCATTATCATCTAAACGTTTGCACAAAAAGATAGTTCTCTTCTACTTACGTTAACACAGTCTCCAGACTTTCATGATGCTACAACTCACAACTGTTTACTTCTCGTAACCTTGACTCAGTCCTTTCACTGTCTTTCTTCACCTTCTCTGTCTCTCATACACTAACTGACGATGCAATCTTCTAACACTCATTAAGACTTCTTCAGTTCGACGTGACGTATCTTTCACGACGACAGTGCCACACATACACAGTTGTCTCGCACTAACTGACGCACTGACCAACTCTTGTCTGTAACCGTAACTCACTTTTACTATTTCCTCGCTTCCTTATATCGCGAGGATGGACCTTTCTCGACTTCCACAAATACGCCGGCCGCGGGATGCCCCTCGAAGGTTCTGGAAACCCTCTGTGTTGCCACTTGATAGTTGTTAGTCACGTGTTTGCTCGCTTGAGTGGCGTGGGGAAGCTTGACTGTGAGCCCTTTGATACGCGTCGCACCTGTTATGTGCTGTAATGTAGCTTGGGCCTGTCCGTTCTTTGTTGTGCACCGCACCCAGCTTCACGATATTTACACAATTTCAAATGTCGTCACATAATTTATAATTCACATAAGTGAGCATTTGGTTATTTATGGGTTTGTCAAATCGAATCGAATAATACTTGATTTAATCCATTCATTTTATTAAGCCTGAAAATTCTTCTTAGCGTATCAACCCTACACGACCTCTGTATCCTCCGTCTGCGTGTCTTTTGTCCACTGAAAGTTATATTTCAATGCACACCGTGCCTAAGATTTATGAATAACAGTCGTCAAGCTCTTCAACTGATGCTAAGCAGTGGCAAGATAAGCGCCGTTTATATCCATATGTAAAAATCCAGCTGTATACGCGATCTCTTCTGTACTTCACAGTATATTATATTATGCTTGTTACACTAACACACTTTTAAATTCTCTTGACCTCTGTTATACCTATAGCTAAAAAAATTTACTTGATTTTTATCACTATCCATCAACGTCCATTCTATCCATCTTGTTCATATAACAAGTGAAGTCAGCCTCTATTGCCATTGTTTCACCAGTTAGAATGATTTCAGAAGGCTTACATGGGATACTGCTTAAAATTTCTTTCACTTTTTGGTAGGTATACGTTTCCTGAAGGTTCATCAAGTCTTTAATTTTCATAAAATGTAATTTGGAATTTGGGGTTTTAATAATTTAATGTATGATTTATTATTTGAAAATTATCGGTAATGCATAGTTTATCTTTTACAGGAAGAATTTTATGATGTGAAAGTTAATATTATATTGAAAATAAGTATAAACAAGAAATAATGTAAATCATATAAAAATGTAAATGTTCCAACTTTTCATTAAGAGCATTCTTTTATATTTTTTCAACATTATTTGCTTGTAATGTTAGGTAGCAATGTTGTATTCACTGAGCCGTTGTACCTCTGGAAAACATTAATTACCTCCGACTTAATGTGACTAGAGACCATTTAAGTGTAACTACTGTCTGTTCACCATCTCATGGTCTTAGGAGAATGTAGGAGAGAGGAGAGACATTCCATGTAGTGTAACCCCAGTTTTGTAGACTTCCGCGCAAACGTTGCTGCCAACCCACCTCCAATGTTGTTTGCGCTATGTTTACTTGCTGCTAATTTCTCTTAATTTCAGTTGCAATATCGTACGAGTCAGTAGTGTTATGTCGGAATTAATAAAAACAGTAGTGTAGAAATAGATAACCCCCCGCCTAGGAGTGCTGTGAAACCTGCTATGATGTTGTGGCTGCAGAACAAAGGGATTTAGAGTAACAGTTCTATGCGCAAAACAGATCTTTATAGAATGTTTGAAATAAAGAAAAGGAGGGTTTTTTAAAGCGGACGCGTTTTTTATTTTTTTGGGCCATACTATCATTTGCTTGCCCCCATACATGTGTGACCTCAATCGGATAGAACTAGCTTGGGCAAAGGTAAAATGAATACTTAAATGTAACAGGTGACGATATAACGCTCAACAATATATCACTTGAGATTGAAACAGACTGGCAGGGCTTTTGAAATATATACAAAGAGGTAGAAAATGATGAGTGGAAGAAAGGCGGAGTAGTTGAAAGTATTGTTTGCGTTTTATAAGTTAAACATAGTTACTCCATGAGCTGAAAATAACATTTAAGTTCCGCTATTTTGAGCTAGTTCTTTGCTTTAATCTAGCGTGAATACACATTCCAAGGTTGGCACTACTGTCGTAAGCGCGATTGGAAGCAAGACTCCTGTTTCAGATGTCTATGTGTATCTAAAATTGTTTACTGACGTACTGGCTGGCTGCGCTCCTGCCAGGGACCTTAAGCTGTATACTTATACCCTTTGAATACAATCCCTTCATTTTTAGTCTCCTTTGGAAATGTTATAAACAGCATTTAAAGTATCTATTGGACTACAGTTTCCATTGGAATGTCCTGAAACGTTATAGATTACAACCATAAGTACCCAGATAACCGTGTCTAAACATCATGTTAATTTGTGAGTTATTTTTAATTTTCGTGAGCTTGACATACAATTATCAAATTATTTAGTTATAATTTTTCCCTCTATTACATCGTGTTTCCTACAAGACAAAGTTTTTGCACCTGTTGTCCTCTTTGCGAAGCGTGCAAGAGCCAAGTTAAGTTAGGCAGCAACCATTCAAAAGTTTTCCCTCCTGTTTTGCTCGGCCTTCGGCTACCGATCGTAACTCTATAATGAGATCCAAGCAGGTTAATTACCATCTCGTGCTGTGCTTAATTTCGACCGGAAATTTGCTTATGTTATATCTTTAATATTCGTGCACGGTCACCTGCCCCACTAATTTAACTAAATTAATTGGCCCAAAGGTTTTCTCCCCCTATCATTTATACTTTATCTGCCACTTATCTACAGTAGGTGTACTAATGACCACTGCGCCCTAAAACATCACCACCACCATTAGGTACTTGAGTAACCAGACAGATTTTTAAAAAACCTGGTGTGTTGCACTCGCATGACTTTCTCTACTCTTGTACTAACTATTCTTACAAACAATTATTCCTTTGTCTTCATGTTAGTCGAGATAAAGATTTGTAGAATATGGGAATGCAGTAGGCTTTGAGCGATACTCAAATCTTTTAAGGCGGGTCGCTATATAAAGGCTTTGAAATTCCATTTTCTTGACCCGGTCAAGAGATAAAGTGACCAACGATCTTCCATTTGAGAAATGTATAAGTATTGCAAAACTCACACAAATAACAAGGAATCTCTCCGAAATGGTTCACTCCACAACAAATGCATTTGGTATATATTGTTGTTTTAACGAGATCTACATTATTTGTACAGTAATATTTGGCCCATCTCTTATGGTTTACCAGTTTGTAAAAGTCATCAAGAGTAAACAGGACCACATCAGCTAATAGCGAGGAAATTCATAATAAAACTTTCATTTGCCACAAAAATGTCTTAAACATATGTAATCGTCAACAGCCATTTTCGAGAAATTAAAAAATTTCAAAACATTTTCGATGCATAAGGGTAGTTTAGGGTGAAGGAATTTTCTCCAAAATCTTTGTGTCGCATTCTTCAACGATATTAAACCTAAGCATCAACTTTGATTTTTAACCAACTTTTCGTTTTTGAATTGTGCTGTTCACACACACACGCACACGCACACGCACACACACACACACACACACACACACACACACACACACACAGAGGAACCTTTTTCTAAAAATACTTTTTTTTTATTCCAGGGGCCTCAAAACATATTTCCGGTGAAATCTCAACATTGAATTTTTGGGTCGAAATCAATACTTCCCCTACTTACTATACGTAGTAGAGAAAGTGAAAATGAAAGCTTTTTCCATGTCTTCTAAATTTTATAACACAGTTGTGTTAACCTCGATAATAGACGGGATCTATAGAACTGAAGCATTAATCCAATTGTAATATATTGCAAATAAACACTGTAACGGGTTTGGGTGCCGGATTTAGGTGGGCATGAGAGGATGTTTCTCAGGCGCGAGGTTAGATGACAAATACAGCACAGACGTTTTACTAATTTTATTCTTCACCACTTCATTGCCTCGAAGTGCCGACCTGAGCAAGTTTCTGGTGTTTCGTTCTAAGATTGCTATTTGCTTTACTTTTCGCTAATCACTGTCGCCTTTCACACCTCGACGTTTCTTTTTGGCGCGAAGCTATACTTATTCAGCGATACGAGGTTCACACTCGTAGGGACATCGCAACACAGACCAACTGTAAGCTTCCAAGTTTCCTATTTATATTTCACCCCCTCACTTTCTCTCTAGTCCCGTTATGGAGGAGGGGTGTATTTTCCCCAGCTGTGTCCTTGAACTTTAGGCAATACTTGCGTGGGTGCGAGATGACAAAAGATTGTTTGTCCCCTGGCCCTCAGAAATGTGCTCAGGTCAACATACTTTCGAGAGGCAGCTTCTTTGCACAATACAAAATTATACTTATGTCTAAAAGTCTTATATTTATGTACATTCTTAATCTAAAATTACAAATATATACATAGAAGTTCCCATCTCAACACATACTGTGGATATTTAACTATCCATTCAAGTATCACGTTAAAATGTAGCTTGTTGAAACAGTGAACACATTACTCACTTGTGATTTTCACAAAGTCTGCTCTTTCCTATGATCAGGAGTTCGTTTAAAATCGTTTAAAAATCTGATTTGCTACACCCATACCATCTATCTACCCGGTACAACCCAACTTATTTCATTACTGTATACTGCACTTAAGATTCTCCTTTTCAGATTACTTTATCATTACATAATTATGACTACAAATAATCTCAAATTATTAGGACTAGGATGAACGTGCAGGGAAAAACTACTCCCAACTCGTTAATATATGACGAATAAATTACACACCTTAAATAGCGAATAACCGATGAAATGCTCTTTAATCTCAATTATTTTTATGCAACTCATATAGCGTAAGAGATTCCTTCAACCACATAATTTATGTCCAATTTCTTGTAGAGTTAGCCATTTTCGAGATATCCCTTAATATTGGTTTGAATTTTCAAACTTTTCTCAAGTGGAAAGTTGAGATTTAGTTTTTCTTCGTGATCATGCACAGAGCTTGAAAATTCAAAGCCATTATATAGAGATCCGTTTTTATTTTCTCTACTACTAAGTTTAGAGGCCCCCTTAATAAAAAAGCATTTTTATGTGTGTGTGTTTGTGTGTGTGTGTGTGTGTGTGTGTGTGTGTGTCAGTCAGTCAGTGGACAGCATAACTCAAAAACTCATAAACGATGTTTATTGTGAAGTGAACCATTTAGGCGATATTCCTTGTTATTTGTGTGAGTTCTGCAATACTTTCTAGAGCATTCTCAAATGGATGGTCGTTATTCATTTCTGTATGGCTTGATATGGAGAGAAGGGAATTTAAAAATCATCGTATAGCGACCACTCTTGAAACATTTGACTGTCGGTTAAAGATGAAAATTACGAATAAGAGAATTTATACATGTGTTTATCTCGATTAACATAAATAAGTGTTTGTAAGAATAATTTTTGCAAGAGTAGCGAAAGTCATGTGAGTGATACAACCCAGCTGAGGTGAAATACTAATTGCCTGTATTATTAGTACAATCAACATAAGAAACGTCTACAAACATGCAGGTAAAAGGGAAATAATGAGATAGCGAAAAAGGGCTGTATATATCCATACTAAATTCTTAATTGGTTCTTAAAACGCTAAAAGGATGTTTCCCTCAAACTTTATACTGAAATTCTGGTTTAAACCCTGATAAATATTTGATATCTTATTATTTTGTATATTTCTTTTGCATTGAGTCTGAATTGAATACCACAAATATAAGTCTTCATTAGTAAAGAAGCAGGGACATGGCCCAATCAGTGGCTCCGAATGATACACAACTTTTTTTTTTTTTTTTTTTTTTTTTTTTTTTTTTTTTTTTTTTTTTTTTTTTTTTTTTTTTTTTTGGGTTGCATGCCTTTAACTGCAGAGGTCATATCGGCGGCCTTGCCTATTGACAAATGGTGTTACACGTTTACGTTGGGTTTTTCGATCTTTGGGGGCTTTGTACTTTGAATTCACACACACATTCTCACTTTCATTCATACTTCCAGACTCAGGGAAGGATGAGGAATAATCCTGGCTGGAGAAAAATTCCTACCCCCTCCCGGGAATCGAACCCGGGCCCTAGCACAATACACAACCTTTCCTTTCATAATCTTGAATATTATATTTGTGGTTAGAACCGTATATTTTACAGTGGGAATTGATTGACACTGTTGGCGAGCATGCTTTATTCCTTTAAATACAGTACCTACTTGAGGACACAGATACTGTTCTCAATCTCCTTGTCAGACGGAAGTGGTCAGACAGATTTGAGCATAGCACTTCACGCAGATCATACAGATCCTTTGTTGGGCCGGGAGAGCTCGGGGCGCTGACCACGTGCTACTCTTCAGTTCTACCCCTGTAGTGGCCAGAGGTGGGGGATGCAGCGGCCGGGCGGTAAGCTTTGGTCCGCGAAGGGCTGTTGCGCTAGGGTTGTTATTATTATTATTATTATTATTATTATTATTATTATTATTATTATTATTATTATTATTATTATTATTATTATTATTATTATTATTATTATTATTATTATTATTATTATTATTATTATTATTATTATTATTATTATTATTATTATTATTATTATTATTATTATTATTATTATTATTATTATTATTATGTTATTATTTATTATTACTTGTTATTTATACCACCTCAATAAATACCCGTTATGGCGGCTAACTTGAACGAGTGTTTTGATTTAGAAATCGAAGAAAATTGCACAAGTGTCGGTTATACTTCTCTCATACCTGAAAAACTCTATAGTTAATATATACTAATTCAATTCAACAATCAAGACACCATGGAAAGTTGAATGTTATGTTTCAAGGTTAGTATTTCACACTTCATTCATACACCATATTAAATTACTAATTATCTCCCAAAAATTTTATGCAATACACGTGTATTAAGTGTTTTTACTAATCCTCGGAAATGGAAAAGACTCGACTACATCTCGTCTTTTCAAACTTTTCCTCGGTCGAGTAAAAATCTGTTATCATCGTTATATCGCAATACACTATTACCGGGGTTTTCTTATTTGTAGAAGAAATACATTGTTGACATATAACGAACATTAAAAATATAAAAAAGTTATTTTTATGGGGGTTAGAATCAAACTCCCTGGAACATTGTACAATGTTTCTGATGATATCACAGTTTTTTGACATTGGTCCAAGCCGTTCAGATACTCGTGCAGAAACTCATTAACGTAAAATCCCATGAATACATTCCCCTTGCGCCCATAGGTTAGTTTCCTATATCTTATAATGGCAGCGAAGAAGATAAATACCTAATTCATTTTGTTATTTCGCCATTCAAAATTGGATTGGTGTCGTTAATTTAGCACAAGCCGAGAGGCACATTTCTGACTGTTAACTTTGTATATGCGAGGTCTAACAACACGCCCAAGGATTACAGTCAAACACCCCATTAAAAGATAGACTGTTAAGCACGGTCTAGTCGTGCTGCTAATAAATTGAAATGCTCCTGAAGGTAGATTTACAACGCAACCAGATCAGCCGATCACATCTATCCAATGGGACCTCCCTCATCTGATGAAAACAAGCTGGACGAATGGCTACATGTTTTGCCAGTTTTTCTGATATTACCACGACAAAAATAACCACAATTTCCTACAGTGCATATATATTTGGTCCGTTTTATGCGTTCCGTTTCAAGAATTTTTTCTTCCAGATTTTCATTCATACTTCCTACTAGCAACTAAAGATGCAATTATTATTGTATGTACAAATCCATTAACAGTATGACAGCCATCAAATATACCTCCTTTCAATGTTGCAGGATATTCATGAAAACTGAATGAGCATACATCAACTTACTAACCTTTCATGTGGTCTTTCATATTGTAGGAATTCCTGAAAATTAAATTATGAATATGTTCAAAAAAGGAATGAGCGATAATCGGAGGGCGGTACGATTTTTAAAAAATCATAAAAGGAAAAGGAATTTTAAAAAATAATAATATTAAAAAGAGTAGTGTTTAAACAATCTGATGTGTTGCCTCACTGAATGCTCACCAGAGTATATTTGGAACAAACCAACAGAGATTTGAAGCACTGAAGACGATGATTGTTAATTAAAGCTTCTTGGGTTACCAGCCTTGTAATATCCATAAACTTTTTAGAGCTTTCGGTCCTCCAGGTCATCATCAGGAAATTAATAATTAATAAATGAATGGAATCTCAAACTCACAGCCTTCATCGAAAACGGCATAAGAAATAATGGCCGTCTGAAAAATATTGATAAACAACTTTAAAAAGAGTGGTAACAAATATAGACATTCATTAAGCGCACCGGAGAGTTATGTATAACAGAAACACTTTCATGGACAATCGCAACACAGAGGAAGATGGAAAATCTAAATGAAAGACGTTTATCCCCGTCTACAGTAGTCTCGAGCAAAATTGCGCGGATACTCAAAAAACAACACTAAAACGATATTCCTTCCACCAAAAAAGCTCAGACAGTATATGAGACCGGTTAAGGACAATTTTGTTTTCAAACACCCGATGTTTACAGAATTCCTTGCCAATGTGGAAAGACATATGCACCTGTATAGGACAGACAGGTCGTACGATTGAAGAGAGACGTGAGGAACACAAAGGCAATCTAGGACTACCACAACTAGAAAAATCAGCAATAGCACAGCAATGACAATGATCACAGAGTTTTATTTGATGAGGTCGCGGTTTTACACACTAACCGACATTACGACAGACTACTAAAAGGGGCGATTGAAATTAAATTAAAGTATACAATGGCCGAAAGCTCGACATTCTCATACTTAACACGGCTGATCACCCGTGAAGAATTGATCACTAAATAACTTTAATAGGGACAACGACTTACGGCTGAGCGCAGCTTGGACAGGGATGTTTAAAAGAAAGATATGATTTCAAGATGAAGTTGCTGATGAAGGCCATGCGTTTAAGATGGCCATTTATTTATTAATTATCCATTTCCTGATGATGGCCATGGAGTTTGAAATGGCCGTAAAGCACGGCTGGTAACCCGAGAAGCTTTAATTAACAAAACCAGCATAGATCTAATTAAAGACAGCGATTTCACGGATACAGCATAAAGATAATCTGGATAAACAACACACATATAAGAACACTATGGAATTTCTTAACTTACCTTAATTAGAAAAGTTTTTATTTACTAGCCGAAGCCGCATCTCGATGTCGAATTTTTGGGTGCAATCCAATAGCTCCTCTACGTACTAGGTACGCGGTAGACAAAGTAAAAAGAGAAATTAACCTTCGCGACATCCCTTGTTAATTGTAATAAACATTTCCTATGGATTTGATACAAATTAAAAATTCGTCAATGTTCTTTTGGTGTGCAAAGTGCTCAGAGACTGGAATAAAACAAGAAGAAAGAATAAATGCTGTTAAATATGGAGAATACTCTGAGCCATGCTGAACACAGAGGTAGATAAGTTTTATTTCAAGAAATACTGCAATTTCATCTTAAAACAAATATTTCATACTACTGATAGACCCTTCATTCAAAGCTGGAATGAAAGAAAGAAGGGAGAAGAAATTATCCATCTTGTGCATTCAGACGCAACAACCAGAGATAACTAAAACACATAATTCTTATGAGACATTGTAAACAACAAAACTTTCCAGAAAGGCATAGAGAAAAATTAATCATGAAGAATTCTCTCGAGAACTTAATAATAAGCGAAGTGTTTCGTTATTTTGCTTTATTTCCTATAAGGACTCTTTAGAGAAAGTAACACACTGTCTTCATTCAAAATCTATCCAAGTTAAAATAGTTCATTCCTATTCAATTCGATGTGAAATAAACGAACATGACGTTTAAAATATTTGCTTAGATCTCATAATCTCTAAACATAGGAATTAATAAAATTTTATTATAGAGGGAAGTGTTTGCAATGTTGCTAATTTTTAATTGTTACAAATGAAGTCTGGCAACACGAGTATGCTATGTTTTGCTACCAGAGAAGCCACTTTGGTTATACATATATGTATAAAACGTTACTGCCACCCTTTTACATCACGCTCTTATGAAGCATTTAATAAAAGCGATGAATAAAGAAATTTTCAAGTATTTAAAGACAAAATTTCCACATCTCGGTGATGCAAAGGTCAAAGAGGGAATCTTCGTTGAACCGCAAATTCGAAAACCCTGACGATGGAAGCTTTCATAGGGTCATTGAAGGGAAAGAGAAAGCAGCTTGGAAAGTCTTCAAAAATGTTGTTCACAATTTCTTGAGAAATCGAAGAGTTGAAAACTACAAATGAACTTCCGACATCTCGACTTCCTCCCAGGCAATTGTGTCGCTGTTAGTGACAAGCATGGGGAGCGCTTCTATCGAGACATTTCAGCAATGGAAGGAAGGTATCAGGGCAGGTGTAACTCACATATGCTTACAGGCTATTGTTGGAAAGTCATGAGAGACTAGAAGTAGATTACAAAGAAAAAAAACAAAAAAACAGAAACTCTCTAGTGAATAATAAACAGGTAAGAGACGAAAGGGAGAAGTTGCATACATACATGTCTTCGAACCAACAGCTAACAAAATATTGCTGGTGTCATATTCTCGTTCTTCGACCTGACTTTGGTTCCAACTAATTTTGTAAAAGATAGAGACAACCTCAAATTTTTTTGTAGACCAGTAATTTTTACTTTCTCTATGGTAAGTAGGGAAAGTATTGCATTCCACCCAAAAATTCGATGTCGAGATTTCACCGGATGTATATGTTTTGAGGTCCCCTGAATAAAAAAGAAAAAGCAGTTTTAGAAAAAGATCCGTGTGTGTGTCTGTCAGTCTGTGGATAGCATAACTCAAAAACGAAATGTCGGTTAAAAACCAAAGTTGGTATTTAAGTTTAATGTCTTTCAGGGATGCGACATGAAGGTTTTGAAGAAAATAGCCCCAACCTAAACTACCCTTTACATGGAAAAATTTTCAAAAATTTTGATTTTCTTGAAAATGGCTCTAAGGATTTTGATTAAAATGCCATACATTTTAGATATTTGTATGACAAGTGAAATGTATATTTTGAATTTTCTGGCTATAGCCTATGTAGTCTGGATGAATTTTGAATAACTCGTAAACCTTAAGAGATAGATAAAATGGTACTGTGCAAAAAATGTAGATCCCACTAAAATACACAATATATCCAAATATTTTTTTAATGAACCATTTCGGAGATATTCCTTGCTATTTGTGTCAGTTTCGGAAAACTTAAAACTTTCGTGAAATGGAATATCGTTGTCCATTTTTACTTTCTCTACTGGTTTTAGAAAAAGGTCCGTGTGTGTCTGTGTCAGTCTGTGTCTGTGTATTAGTCGGTTCGAAACCAAAGTTGGTATTTAAGTTTAATGTCGTTCAAGGATGTGACACGAAGATTTTGAAGAAAATAGCCGCACCCTAAACTACCCTTTACATGGAACATTTTTCGAAAATTTTGATTTTTTTGAAAATGGCTCTAACGATTTTGATTAAAATGTTTGAGATATTTTTATGACAAATGAAATGTATATCTTGAATTTTCTGGCTATAGCCCCTGTAGTCGTATTTACTCTGGACGACTTTTGCATAACTGGTAAACCGTTAGAGATAGACCAAATCATGCTATACAAAAAATGTAGATGTTGGTAAAATTCACAATTTATGTCTCAATAAATTTTCTTGTAGGGTGAACCATTTCGGAGATATTCCTTGTTATGTGCGCGAGTTTCGGAAAACTTAGAACTTTAGCGAAATGCAGCAACGTTGTTCATTTTTTTATGTTAACCCTTTATTGCCTGGTGTGACTTATAAGATACATAAGCTTTTTTTCCTATTTGTACTAGTTTTAACTTTTTTTTCTGCTATATTCTTGTTATACTGTCTGTCACCAATTAAAAATACATATTTGAGACGGTTTGAATTGTAAAAAAGTATTTTTTTTACAATTTATATTGTAGTGTTTTTTTCTTTCTTTTTGTTTTTAAAGAAAATAAGCAAAATCCATGCAACCGCAGTCAAATGATACCCCGTCATCATCCACGCGTGCCATCACACCGATTATTTTACGTGGGCCCTCCCCGTCCTTTACCACAGCCACATTTGACTGCGGCTGCCGAGACTCGAACTCACGACCTCAGGCTTTGAGTGCATGGCCAGTGCACTACGTGTTGCCTTAACGATCATGGCTATCCAGGCTGAAGGCCTCTCAGACCGCCTAATCTAAACCGGTTTCGAATTAGAGGAAGAACGGCACATGTAGCAAAATAATTCAGGCAATAGAGGGTTAATCGTGCAAAGAGAACGGAATCTCAAAGGTCAAAAAGATTTTACTGTCACACAAAGCCTTTTGTATTCTAATATCTCCCTTGGACCTACAAGGACATAAGCAATAAGATAATTTGTGCGAATGTTTATCTTAACTAACATGGAGATATAGGAATAAGAGTTTGTTAGAATGGTTAGTACAAGAGTAGAGAAAGTAATGTGAGTGAAACACAGATTTTTTATATGTTAAACGTGCAAAGCGAATGGGATCTCAAAGCTTTAAAACTTTGACTATCGCACAAAGCCTACTGTATTCTAATATTCCCCTTGCACCTACAAGGACATAAGCAATAAGATAAGATGTTTATCTCAACTAACACAAAGAAGATATAGGAATAAGAGTTTGTAAGAATGGTTAGTATAAGAGTAGAGAAAGTTGTGTGAGTGCAACACATCAGATTTTTTTGTAGTATTTAACAACCACTTTTGCTACTACGGCACTGCAGGCGGTGACACTGATGATATATGGGTTGAAGATGGAGCACCGGTGGAATGAGATGGCGGGGAAAACCGGAGAACCCGGAGGAAACCCGCCCCAGCGCCGCTTCATCCACCACGAATCCCAAATGCGGTTGCCCGCTTTGGTGAGAAGCGAATGGTCTAACCACTCGGCTACGACGCAGCCACCAGTAATTATCATACTGTATGGAATATTATTTAGATTAGACCCAACTCGTGCTGCACACCACCAACATCTGATAGCAATCAGTTCCGTCGTTCTGAGCTATTCAAATGACAATTTTTGATTGTAGTGCCTTTAGGGGAGAGACGTAAGTGACTGGTGGGAGCTCGTGACACACGAGTTCATTGTTCTCAACTGGAGCTTCAAGCTGCAATAATGCAAAAACCGTGTTATTAGGCATAAAATCAATGGATTAATGAGAAATATTTTAATCAATATAAGTACATGGGATTTAATATTCTTTCACTCACACCAGATTAAGAATACCTGAACGCTTTTGTTTTCTTCAAAGAATCGAGAAACACCCGATCACATTAGCTCATGAAGTTTATTCAAAGTCACTAAAATAATGAAACAAGTCAATTACCTATTATTATCTCCGGTCAATAGCGATTACAGGTCTATTTACTGACGTGGGCCCTAAAAGGAGAGAAACGCACCCCTTCTCTCACTTTCACTCCCTCCCTCACGCATAACTAAGTAAAGTGTATAACAAACTGAACAATTAATTAATGTCATTAAATGCAAAGACTATTTGAGCGTTTGATGTACGGAAGCTATATCACATGTTATTCAAGGATTACGTTTACTGTTTTCACACTGGAAACAACTTGCTAGTAAGGATTTGATTATCACAAAGAAAACCTGAACTTATTTATCCGATTAATAGATATTATGACCACAAGAAGACAAATTAAGTTGAATCTTTTGATTTAGGAGTAATAATTGCTCAACAGAGACATTTCTAGAAAGAAGAAGTTGATCGTTTTGAAGAGTCATGTAAAACAACGCTTGCAGATAAAGGAAGAGGTAAAATAGTAATTGTAATTAATGAGACAATAACTAATTCTGGAGGTTAAATCTTTGATGATGATGCAACATAGGAAAATACAATGTTGTCTTAATACACAGTTGACTTCATTTTGTCACCAAAAAATCGCTTTCCCATGAACTGTAGACTACTTAACATGAAATGACCTCTTGTATTAACCCAGTTAATTGAAACAAATTGTGTGAGTACATAGTTCTTAGAAAAAAAGGCACCTACAGGCGACAAGTGTTTTGCATTACTAGGTCTTCGTGTAGGAGTATTGTCATTAGCTCATTAGCAAGTTGTTGAGCGATGGTTCCTCTTGTTAGTTGGGGATGATCGGATGTGAAACATACTCCCAGATTGTTCCATTAGTAAAGTTACCAATTTCAAAACTTCGGCCACCGGTATCCCTGATTAATTGCAGTGTTTCAACCTATTGTGACAAATATTTTATGATATTTTTTATGAAATATTGTTGAATTGTATTCTGAGGTACTTACCAAGTCCTTTGAAAAGGTTATAAGGTAAATTGTAAATATATTAAGGAGAGTTTTCTCTTTTACCTTCAAAATATCCCCATTGAAGAATGCAACATACTTTAGAGTTTAATGGAATTAGGAAAGATTTCATGAATGCTTTAATTGAGGAATCCGAAATCACACTATTGAAATTTGTCATTGCGTACTTTTGTATTATTCCGCCGTAAGTTGAACACATTGAGGTCAGTGATAAAAGTCTTCAAGATATTCACCGAAATTACCAATAATTGTTTGCTAACAATTCAATGCCATCAGCTTCACCAGACCGTATGCCTCAGTGGTTGATAATGTCATTTCCTGATTGGATGCAATTTCCGATCAACAGACCTTTCAATTTGAGTACGAAGCCATAGGCAGAAGGCAAATGATCTAGTAAATATGGAGGATGCTGCGATATTGTCATTTCTGATAAAGGTTGCACACTCATTTTGCATTTCTTACTCTTGGATGTCTTTGAGCAATCTGAGTTAATAAATGCAACATGTGAACATTTTTCAATATCACAAAAACCTTGATTGATGAAAACTAAAACTTGCTACGACTTATAAAACAGTCCTGGCATGAAGAGTTCCACAATTCCGGGGTAGTGCTGACATTTAGCACATTATGCTTAAGCATGTGAATGTTACCACTCAAATTTGGTCAAACGGTTCTCTAATTTTTTGTAGCAATGTATAAGTATGACATTATGACGTAGTGACAATGTTTCCAATGCATTGTCTCCCCTACTTCTGAAGAAATGTCACCTGTTTCTTACACCATTTTCTCTTTCATAGAAGTATCAGTCTGTCGTCCTTCGTAAAATATGAGTGTTTACTATGAAAAGTTCTACTGAACACTTCTTCATTATTCTATATAACATTCCGAAAATGTAAAACAAGTTGGTATCTAAAGAACGGTATACATTCCACTGAAATAACATAAGGATAAATGGCAAGCTCATAGACTAAGGAATGAAATTATGGATGAAGATGGTGAAAAAGCGCAAGCGAGATTGTTTTAGTAATTGCGCTCTACTAGTTAATTTCAATCATTTAACATTTGTACATTAGATATACCTTTAATTTCAAGTCATATTGGGTGGAAGGTACTGCTTTGGCCATACGTTAACCAAGCATTCTAACAAGTCGGTAGAACAAATAAGCTCAATATAATTATCAATAAATAAAAGTTTCGCTGAAAAAAAATTGTGCCAAATATCTGGAACATTTAGAGCCATCTAGCTTCTTGGCGAATGGAGATAAATGGTTTATTATTTCACTAACTGTCGCACAAACACTGTGTGAACCGAATGAATTGAGGCAGTTTAGTGTTAACGTAACGTTGCCAAATCTCTTAAAATTAAACTTTGCAAGATATTTTAAAAATAATACGAAGTACATGTAATACATTTTAGATAACACCAGATCTACCCCGAAGTGAAACAGCCACCACTTTTGGAAAAATAAGCCAACACAGCTGTCTAGCCTAGGAGAACATCTACACCATATGGAACTCGTGACATCGCCAAACTACATACTGTGCAAGGGAAATAATTCTGTTATGAACTGGGAACATCTAAAGGATTGTGCTGCACTTCCAGCTCATTGGACAGAGTCAGAAGGAAAATTATATTGCGAAGCCAGAAGACAAATGGAAAATCTCCAATATGTCTAGAGCATTAGGTTGAGTAAATAATGTATAACGAAATGATATTTAAACACCGCTGGTACTAACAATGTGAATCTCGAGTTAGTTGCTTACTAATTCCCCGGATACGAGATATGTTTGATCATATCCCCTTAGGCCTTTAGGATTTCTTATCAGCAGGAATAACCAACAAAGCCAATTGCATTTAATGTATTAAATGTATGTAATTTTACAAAACAAGTGATACAAAAACTTATTTAGTCTCAAACATTAATGACCACTATCGCTCTTGCTGTAAACGTCTTCATTATGCGCTTGGCACACATTACTTATAATTAATTAGATGTGAGAACGAAATTACAGCGATTAAACGAACCCTTAATGGTGATGCTACCCGGAGTAAATCCTGTTTCAAGTTCCTCATTTACGCAGACAGTTGATCCCTGTATACCATTAATATAAATACAACATGTAGGATTTTCGACTAACCGCTGTTAAGTGCGCAAGTATTTTTTATCTTGCTCTGAACATCCTTTCTAGGTTATTTTCAGCCCAACAATGCCACTAGCTTTTGCTTTAAAATAAATTAAACTTAAAATTTAATTAATTTAGCGTAATATAGGTCAAAATAGTCTCCAACGCCTAAATAGGCATTTTAGGTGCTATAAAACTGGCTTTAACAGTCATGAATAAGGAGAAAACATAAAACATTTTTGTAGGTACCTGTTAAGAAGAAAATAGGTTTTAACCTAAAGATCCGCGGGCTACTGATCACCCATCCTGGATATCCTCTGTGATCTAGAGACCGCGTGCTCCTCGACAGGCATTTGACCCCGGACACGCACTTGTAAGTCACTAGGGGTGCAAACCCTCCATACAAGAAGGGTAAGCAAACAACGAAGCAAAGGAATTTTTAATTTTGAAGTGTTTATTTATTCATTAACAAACTAGGTCACCATAAATGATTGTATGCAGCCCGAAAATTATTAATGGCTACGCCCTCGAACAAATAACAAAATCTTCCGATCAGAGTTAGTCGGGTTTGCAATCCCGCCATCTTTAGAGCAGATCTCTCAAATAATACCTACTCTTGAGTCACAAATATTTTAAATGGGCAAGATGCATGAGGAAATTCGTAAAAGCGTATACAAAAGAGCCGAAACATATTAAATCTTAAGCAGGATTATCTTTGGGGAGGAGGAAATGGATAGTAACTCTAAAATAAGAGCGTATAACACAGCCATAGAACCAATACTTTTACAGGAAGCGAAAGTTGGATAGCAACAAAAAGCGATAGAGTAAATATGGCTAATGAAGTGCAAATGAAGTGCTTAACTATACCAACGAAGAGGAAAAGAGATCGAGTGAGAAACGAAAGGATACAAGAAAAAGCAACTACCATATATAAGTAAGAGGATTGAAGATAAACAACTGTTTTGGTATGGACATGTTAAGAGGATAGACGCAGACCGGTTTATAGAAACAAGACGTGGTGAAGGAAACCAGTAAGGAGACCTAGTATTACATGAGAATGATTAGACACAGGAAAGACAATGAACCAACTTAACAGACTCGCAGAAGACAGAACAGGCTTCAAAAGATGAATCTGAATACATAGAATTCTCATTATAAAGTGTACATTTTCGGTCACTTTTCTTTCTTTACACAAAAAATTGCCTTCATATTAAGTATATTTACAACGGAATGTGATCCCTCACAGCTTCCTAAAGGATAACCAAGGTATATTTACTAAATGTTACGGTTTTTATATACTTTTTTTTTCAAAATGGTATCAAGCAGATCTAATTCAGTTATAAACGTGTTTCAAAATGTCTGTACATATTTTTAATTAATTTTAAGAAAAAAGTACATTTTACTTTAATTATGCTGCTTAATCAGGTGTCCTATGTGATGCATATAATGCAACTTAGGATTTAAATATTTAGGTACTGTATAGAATTTTATTCTTTACTCCAGTTACCTCGTAAAATGTTAAGATCTTAAAATATAATTTTGTTATCAATTTAGTTTTGTTGGTCGAATTAATTATGTCATCTTGAGCAACTTAAAAGTATAGCAGAAACATATACCAGCTTTTTAAAGTCCAATCTTTTTGAGTTTGTGCTGAAAATTCCAACAAGAGTGCTTACAAATTACATCACATGGAACATTATTAATAGAAAAAAGTGTAAGAAAAACCAAACTCGAGTAAAAGACATTGGAATTAAATACAGCCATTAAGACGTATGACTTTGATATGGCTTCATGTTAAAGCTTTAAGGAGCTCTGAGAGCAAAAGTCACAATATGTAATTAAAGCTGAAGATCTTAAATATATTTGGAAATAACAACTAATTTTATATAATTTTTGGGAAAATTTGGACCAAATTTCAGCTACGGGTAACCCTTAAGGAAGTATTCTCTGCTTCTTTACTGCTTAAGCCTGGCTGTGTTGGTTTACACGGTTACTTTCTTTTGCTTTAAACGGGACATTTTAACGGCAAGGCTAACTTGAAAATTAAAGCAATGAAATAAACTTTCGTAACCGGTTTTTTTGAAAGGTTTATCACTCATGCATAATGAATATCCATTAATGTTCACGTTTAACAGAAATTACGACACGCGATGTATTATTCACATAAGACTATTTGTTGACAAAAAATTACCAAGTTTGATGGAAATCCGAGTCCGCTGTCTGCTTCAGTTTACAGAAATCAGATTGCCCTTTAGCATGTTAACGGAGAAAATTACCCATCGTGTGTTATAATTAAATGCTGCTCCCATACATAAAATTGTTAATTGTTGTCATTTTGCGTGATTTGTTTACCCAGGGCAAATGTTTACGTTGCCTTAAACTCGCAGTAAATCAAATGGTAGGTATCCAACATAATCAAGCTACTAAAGCGTTTATAATATATAACAAAATAAATACCTGTTCTTTCCTTTTACATTATGATGGATTTAACAAATTAATTTCAATGAGGAGAATATGAGGAAGATACAACTCATTGTTATGTAGTATCAATTTGTCTGTCTGATTCTACCTTTCCAACTTTAGCTACAGAATATATGCGTGGGGAAGATGAACTTCATAAATGGTGACCAATAAAAGAATTACCATACTCGTGCTTATTTAATATTTACATAATTTGTAGACGAAACTTTAAACGAAATTTTCATTCCTTATGAAACAATATACACTCTCTGATAATACATTCATAACCTTCAAAATATTATTATTATAAACAATGAACCTTTAAGGGAGTCGAAATGGTGATTTTTATGAATTTTTTTTTTTCAAATCCAGCGTTTACTTGCATACGAATATTTCAGATCTGCTCATTTTGTTTTAACTTTCATAGAGGTACACTGATTGTAAACAGTTTTAATGTTAATTGAAAATAACGCTGCTTATAGCTTTTAAGCTCTCTCATCTTGTTTAACTCCAATTTCTGAAAAAAACTACACTGTTTACACAAATGTACCATTATCCTTGAAACTTACAGTCGCAAAGTGAGGAAATGTTTACCACACATTTGCAGCTAAATAAACTTTATTTGAATGAAAATACATTTATGCATAAGAAATAGTTATTTTTTAAAAAATGTAAAAGCCATTATTTTTCAATAGAAATTTAGGCATTATATTAAAAACATCATAGCCTTACTTTTGATAAATAAAAATTGATCTTGTTTCACTGGTCAGCTATAAAAGTACTACTAAACTTGCCTTGAAAAATTCAGCTAGTTAGTTTCCTAGATAATGGATCATTAATTAATATTGACAACATAGGACATTTCCACTTCCCTTAAGCACCAACGCAAACTATTCTTGAATATCTAGTTTACATTTTCACGAATCGGTGCTTTTAGTGAGGTATTTTAAATAGCATTAAGCAAAGAAAAATCAACCAGTAACTTCTTTTTTTTCCTAAGTTTAATGATTTCACAATTATTAAAATATATAAAATCTATATAATTTGTTCAGTTCCATTTGATACTTCATTATAAGTATCTCCAAAATGTATAAAACCTATTTTATAAAATGAACCTACTCAAAATCCATAAACAATCTTCACCTTGCACTTTTCTTAAATACGAGGTTTGGTATTTACTCACTTTGTTTCCGTGTTATGAGAGACAAACAGAAAGATACCTTTTTTTGAGACTCGTAGTAATATCTAATCTTTGCGTCGAATGCAGTGTTTTATCTACCTCAGGTTAGCGGTAGAGGAAACAATACGCTCTGCCATTCTTGTGAAGAAATTGTAACTCTAAGCCAAAATGTTTATCTCCTAATCTATTTCTGTAGGCTTAAGACAGTGCTTTGCATTATCAAGTTGCACGGGCAGAAAGTATCCAAGAAATCCTTCGTCAGTGGTGTTAGGAGTGCGAATGTGGGAAAATCTGTTTCTTTGACCGGCAGACTTTTGTCTCGGAAATCTTCACTATTGGATTGGCCGTAACACAGAGTGCGGACCTGCCACATTGCGGCGAAGAGTGGAAACAAATGACAAGCGGGTGTAAGTGAACTCTCGTTTCATATTCAAACGTGCTCGCTCATTCATTGTGTGTCTGTGCCGGCTCAGCGTTGTGGTTGGGAGTAGCCAACCGCGAATATTGAATAATTTTGAAGTTTTGTGATGAAGAAAGAAGCACTCAAAACACCGCACCATAAATACAACAGAGCGAGATATTTATAAACGTGACGCGCCAGCTGCTTCTACCAGGTGAGTGTACCGATTGTTTGTTGTTTTTTCGTGCAACCCGCCAGGTTAACTAGCTGGTGGGCTTAGTCATTAAGAAATTGCCGAGAGCTGCACCAGTGATGCAGTTTGTTTTTGTGAGGGGATGCAGTTTGTAAGAATATTGTCGTCGTCGTCATCATCATCATTAGGTACTGAAAATTCCATGTTGTAAGTTTCAGAGATAAGTTGCAGTTAATTTGCACTGAATGTTGGAAACCGTTTTCAGAACCTGCTAGTAATCTTACATCATTGTAAGAATGTAAAATGACAAATTTGTTTCTATGTCGAAATATATTAATATTTTCTTTTGCAATCTAAAAGGAATCGGAAATGGAACGTTGAACCTTAGCGTCTATTTCCCACAATTTAACTTACTTTATAATAAACTTTTCAATAATACAAAATCTTTCAAAATTTCTCATACTACGACATACTACTATTTTGTCTTTTAGATCTCTAAAAGGTATTTACGAGAAACATTTTTTTGCTGTACCTATTTACCTAAACTCACTAACTCATGAGTACCTTAAACCAAACACTGGAAAAGATAGCCGATATTCAGATGTTTTTAGTTCTGTGTAAGGCCATTTATACGCCATGCTAAGGCTTAATCACTAAAACCAGCTGCATACCTGCATTCCTTGTTTGGGGGCTAAGGCCAATGGATATCTGTGTATGTTTTAGCACAGATGTTTACACAATATCATACGTACCGCGCATTCCGATGAATGTCCACGTACTACACATGTTTACCACTGCGGTTTGATTCTAGACAGTTATGACGACAATCAGATGCAGAATGATTTTTGGGATAAAAGCTTTTGCGATAAATTTATTTAACGGCCTTCCTCAGTTTGTGAAGTTGTCCTAAGTCAAAATAATAAAACGCTTATAGAGTAGGATAAAAGTGCTTTATTCTGGTGAATCCTGTGTATTTTACAGGTTTATCATTTAAGAGCACAACTAATCAGGTGATTTTAATTGTTTTGGGCAATTCGAAATTAAAATCAATAAATATATTGAGTTAATTATATTATTAAGCATAGAAGTAGTAGGATAAACCTTTAAGGCTATGAGAAATCAATTCGGAATGAAAAGGTTCAACAACATCAAAGCTTAATATTCCACTTTGAAAGTCTCTCATAAGCGCTGATTACTCTTATAATAGGGCAATGCTAATTCAACATGCCTTGGTAAATGAACAACCGATAGTTTGGTAGATTACAAATATTCTACATTGATATTATTAGGCACAGGAGCTTGTCTTATACACCTTTATGGCGTTAAATCATTTTAAATATGTAAATAAAACGAAAAATTAGGGCGATACAGAGAAAGCACCGTAGAACAGATATCGGTTCACTGGTGAACAGATATAACTTTTATCTGTAGAGGGATATCCGAATGGTGTACAACTGTCACACGTGTCTGCATGTTCTACACAATTTGAATTCAAATTGCAATCAGAATAATTATAGCTGATACATGGAAGGGGCAAAATGTATTACAAAATTATTGCTAAATGAACAAACACGAGTCACTTTTATTAATTATTAGCCTTACATGAAATTACTGAATACCGTAAAAAAATGTTTCGGAAATTGATGCATATATAATAAAACACGTGATCATTGATCTATCAATTACGTTTAGTAATTATTTGAAATTATTTTGTACATATTCTCAAAATATATAACCTATGTAGTTAAAGTGAAAAACATTTCTCAACTCAATTCCTATGGCTCGTAAACAATGCTAAAAGATCTTGTTTTACAATCATATTACTTTTCTGTCTTTTCTTATTTATTTTACAAAGTATTCATGTAAAACTTGTTTATTACCTACAATCCTAATAAATATTATCAGAAATGGTTTCAGTACATACTTTGTAGTACCTATGTAAACAAGCGCTGGGTAGTAGGTTGATTAAAATACTGAACGTTTCAAACGAAAAGCAACAACTATTCCGAAAATGTCTAAGCTAGTATATTTCTCACGAATTGTGTGCTTTAATAAGCTGTACATTTTTCCTAAGAAGCTAAGGTTTTTTTTCTATCTCCGATGGCATTTATGCTCAGTTATAAAATTATATGAAATTCAATGAAAAGGTAAAAAACTTCACAGGGTATTCACAGAAAATTGCGGAAAATACCCTTCGTTTGTTCCTTAATATAACAAAACATGGTGTTTTTGTCAAAACTTTGATCAATTTTTGAGGAAACAACAGTAACGAATTTTTTTTTTTCATGTAAAGGGTAGTTTAGGGTGAACCTTTTTTAAAAATCTTCGCCTAAGGTTCACTAACGGCGTCTGATCAAATAACTTAGTATTTATCCCACTTTACGTTATTCCAGTTGTTATTAGAGATAGATACATAGGCGAGTTTGTAAAAACAACTTTTTGGATCCAGAGAACCTCAAAGCTTACCGACGAAACCTTGATATCGAATCTAAAATATAGAGAGATAATATCACTATGATGGAGAACTTTTCTTTAATTTGTTTTAAATAATTTGCGCATTTGAATTATTTCCAATTTGATTGGTATATTGTTGCTAATTGATTTCTTTTGATGATATCCACGCCTTTCTCGAGAAGATATGCACTACAAAACCCTGAAGAGACACGTCTAGAGCTGCGCACTGCAGAAACACGTAGTGGAGAGTCTTATAACACGATAGCTCAAATTCCCTATCCTAGATGATCACCCCGAATAAATCACGCAAACTTGTCATGAGGTTAAGAAAACCATAAAAGGACATACACTCATATTAAAATTCCACTTTTACGAAAAAGCTGATCCGCGTATTATACAGTTTCAAGTTCATTTTCTTCAACTTTCTTTAAAATCGATTTGCTACAAATTACAATCGATTTAAACCGATTTCGGTGTTGTTTTGTTTTCAAGCAACAAAACTGCAATGCATTCCAGGTTCCCATTTAGTCAGGTACTATTGCTACAGTCGACTTCAGTGGAATTATGAGGTATTTCCCCATAAATCCATATGTTTCCTTTGATTTTAATATCCTACATATCTCGTATATTTGGACCAACTAGAAGACAAATTCTTGCTTCCCAAATAACTGAAGCGCTCATCATTTGTTCCGAGAAAATACTGTGATTAGAAATGCCAATTAAAATACACAGGGTGAAACTTCCATTTTTATCCTTCCTTCAGTTAATATCTAAGGTCGGATCGGCGGCTTTTCCTTTGGAACAATTGCTCATCAGCAGTGATGTTCATTCGTTTACTATTTGTGTAACTGAGGTTGTTTACTTTAGGTTGTCTTTATCAATATTAAATTCACTCACATTCACTCATAGTTCCAGACTCTAAGGAGGATGGGGAATAATGCTGGCTCCAGCCGGAGTAGAACCCGCAACCTCTGGATTTGAAAGCAATCATTCTAACCACATCAGAGGTAGTCTGATGTCCATTTTTTGCCATGATGCAAGTAGTGATTTCATCAATTAGCGTAGAATGGCACATTATTAAATTAATAGGTCTACAGTTAAATTATTAGAATGCTATTAAAATAACTTATTCAAATAATTATGATTAGTAATCAAACTCTTTCTTGACATATGAAGATACTTTCTTCTTAAATGCAGAAGATGCGCTTGATCTTCACCCTTGATGTTTTTATCTAAATATATTAAATAAGATGTTTTCAAAAAATGACTGTTATCAGTGGCTAAGCAGAAACTGTTGCTTTGCACTGGAAATTTGGTGTAACGTTTGCAATGTATGTTGCACTAAAGAAAAGCGGAAAGATCTGTTAAACAATCTCAAGAAAATTTTTTTTAATAAAAATAGTAAGCAAAATATTTGCTTATTCTTTGTACTGCAGTATATGTGTACTAAATTCAAGAGGTTTCTGAAAAATTTGAAAATTAGTAGAGCAAAGTGAAAAATTGAAAAAAAAATGGAGAATCAAATTTCCAGAAAAAAAAGTATTTATTTTTAGAAATAAAGGTAAATTAATGCTAAAAGACACCCACAACTGAAAAAAAAAAAACAGAACAAAAAAGTGTAGTGATACTATGGGAGAATTTCATATAACAATAATTTTGTGAACGCGAAGCAAATGTGAAAACGTTGAGAGGTATTTGTTTAGTATTTCGCGAAATAATTACTAATTCATTTAATGCTATTTAGTATTAATAATGATTTAAAGGTAAACAACTTACAATTTACAATGACATTCATAGATTTTAGTTAAGGTTTATTGTCAAAGTTGGCAGTGCAACTAATCCAGGAGGCTGTGAGAACATGTTTACAGCGCAGTCGCTCATGGTATTAGCAATCTGTTCAGTTGGTGTTCCGCTGTGAGTTCGTTTCCTTTTACAAAAACATCAAAGCACATTTTTTAAAGAAAAATTGACGATTTTATAAGTAAAATAAAATTGTGTTTATGATGAAGGTTTTGGCCGCCCCCTCCTGTTGACAGCAGTGCTTAGTCTGCAGTTTTCTAATTCGGAATTCTTCTGCAGATGTTAGAATCTCAAGCGAAAAACCAGACATCAGTGAGTAATGCTAAATGCTACTTGCGCAATGTGTCTCAAGCCCACTCCTGTTCCAGTCTAGGCATACAAAACAATGCAATAACACTTTTATCGTGAATCTGGGATTCGAAGCCGGTCTCAGCAGTAGTCTTTCCCGCGGGAACCACAAATTAAGGCCACGCCTTCGCTCATCGTATCTGTTTGCCAAAGCGCGTGATGTAACTTCCTGCCCTCTCAGCCTCACCTCCCAATATTTTCCTTGAAACATGTGACATCACAGGGATTATATCATTATCCACACCGTTTAGGCGCTCTGGAATTCCACACAGCGTGTGTCAACGGAACTCTTTACGCGGAACAGCGCTACAGATGACAGATCATTTGTCACCCTTATTAAACCAAAAGCCGGGATTATCTGTGGCTGGAATATACCCAGCAAATGACGTGCACTTGATAAGCTGGGCTACTGGTTACGTACAAATGTATTTATAGAACGCAAAACCAGTAACATTTATTTGCTATATTTAGTATTTGGAGCTTACCATATACACTTAGGCATTTCAAATATTTTCACACATTTGCAAGCAGGAATGTATGAGAACTTGTACAGGACGTGTAACGAGTAACTTGCGTTACATGAAATGGGAACCAATAATGAAAGAAAAATACGATGTATTCAAATAAAAGCTTATTCCTCTGATATTTTACGAGATAAGCTTCACTACGCATTCGTTGTAGATGTAAAATGAATGCAGTAGGCTAAAGCGATTGTCAGATTTTTAAAAAGCGAATCGACATGTGATTGTTTGAAATACCATACTCTTTTTATGACCACGACCACGATCACTAGAAAAAACAGTATGAAGATGAATTTATTGGTTACTACAGCATATAGCTGTTCATGGCTGTCCATGAACTTTGGCCCTAGCCCCTCTGTCATTGGACAGCCCTATGAGATTCCCTACACATAATTTTTGACGTTTTTCTTTCACTACTCCTAATTAACTTTATTCAAATTTGTCTTTTCTTTTAACTTTCGTCTTTTGATTTACTTAGCTTCACCAAATTGTTCTACACTTTCCATTTCCCTGTTCCATTCTAAAATGTATTTTCCCCCTCATTTTTTCTTATGTTTGATGATCATTGGCTAATCATTTCCTACACCTCATTGATTCACTTTCTTATCTCTTTATCACTTTCACTTCTTTTTCCCACTTAACTTTCGCTTTTTTTAACACCAACTTGACTTTTATGCCTAAACTTTCATTTCCATCCCTCCTACCAACCCTAAACTCTGAACTTGAACACCTGTTCTTTCTTGTCACATGGTGCAGAGTACCATTTTCCCCTCAATAGCGACTTACCATTTAAAAAAGTACTAGTATTTCAAAATTCAAACAATAGCAATCAATAACTCCAATAACTTCAACTATCAGATCTACATTTTTTTTTTTTTTTTTTTTTTTTTGCAGCTTGTAAATTTTTGTGTATCTTTTATGGTTTACAAATTTAGAAATAATTTAAAGGTCAATCAGAATTAAGAGGTCTTACAAGACTATCCCCAGAAAATTCAAGATGTACATTTTATTTCTAATGTACTCATATCTTTAACACGCAGTATTTAAATGAAAATTCTTAGGTACCAATTTTGAGAAAAACAAAATTAACGAAGCATTTTGGATTTAAAGAGTAGCTTGAGGGGGGAGGGGGGATTTTCTTGCAAATTTTTGTGCCATATTTTTGAATTTAAACACCAAGTTTGGTATTTAGCAGATTTTATTTTCAAGTTATGCTGTTCTCTGTCTGTCTCTGTCTCTCTCATAAACACATACACGCCTTTTGTAAATATTTCTTTTTGGATTTTGTGAAATCTCGGTGTTGAATTTATAGGTAGAGAAAGTAAAAATGTTGCTTTAATACAGCACAGATTTATATATATGATAAATTTTAATCAAAATTTTTTTTAGACTGTCAATTTCGGATAAATAACTATTAACATATAAAAGGGGTACCTTGAAGCCAAGATCATAGTTTCTAAAATGCTTGCTTATATTTGTGTATATTAGCATTTAATTCAGAAATAACTGAACTATTTGCTCTGACATGCAGTATGACATATTAATTACTTCCCCCAAAAGGATATTTAATGGATACTCCGGAAATCGTATATATCTCGCTTCCTATCGAGTTACTTCCTATCGTTAACCATGTAATAAAACACATTTTTAAAAAGTTTTACTACTTATATAATTTCGATATGATGAATATTTATACAAATTATGCGTTATTATGGAGTAGGTAAAGCAGTTACTCCTATTTAGTAATTATCTTGTTTTCCGGTTATCGATATAGCTCTGAACGCTTGCAACGTCTCCAGGTCAAATCCTGGTTGGATCAATCTGCAGGGCTTTCCTCGGTTTTTGGGTAGGTAAGATGTATCCCTAATATGACGAGACTCCCATTTCATTTGCACATTCATTACAAGCACAACGAATATGCTTATATTTGTGTTAATTGCAAGGTTTTACTTTGAAAGATCTGCTACGTAAGCAAAATTTACGCCTTCCGCTTCCAACAAAGTATTCCTTGATGTTCGTAGCATTTTTCTTGTTTGTCTTCTTTTCTAAAAATTACAGCGCCTAGGAGTTCTTTTTAGCTAAAATAATGCATGGAAGAATTAAAGAAACCACTATATACATGGAACCATCAGGCAAGTCCAAAAGAAGTAATTAAAATGGTATGAACATTTAAAAGAAAAGCAGAAGAAATTCCAAGATAAATATTTCAGCGAACAACACCAGGAGAAAGAAAATGAGGTGAACGCAAGATAAATAATGGAAAAGAGGTTCCTAGGAGGAATTATGGAACAATTAGGAAACAATGGCGTCGGGCAACCTGAAGACAGCGAAAACCGCTGTGAAACCAGTGTGCAAGTACTGCATCAATTTAATTTGTATGTCTTTAAACGTGTTTCATTTCTTACCGTATCCCTGAAAAACAAATAGTACTTATCCATGTTTGAAACATCGAGTTTAATTACTGACTGCCACCTTCTGATGAAAGTTCTTAATATGAATTATTTAGATTGTTTCTATGCTACTTGCTGTGAAGCAGATTATCTGTTATCTGTAACGCTGAAATGTTTGATTTTGAAGGTGTCAGTAAAGTGTTGCTGAAATGGATGGTGCGACCGTACAGGCATTGCTGGCAAAAGTCTTTTAATAGGTTAAATGTCTGCCAACTTAACAAAGTTTATAACACTAATGGTGTGCACAAACGAGCATTTGTGACTTTATCTCCAATCTCATGTCTCTGGATTGCATTAAAAGTGAGTTGTGGACCTCAAAAAATAATATCACACGTATTAACTCATGTGTTGGATTGAAATTATTCTTTATATTTTTAACAGGTATTGGGTTATAGACAAGGATAGTAATTGGCAGCAACAACAGAAAAGTTTATTATATAGAATTTTCTCATTTTTCTTACATTTGATAAAGACAAATCTATTGTTTAAATGCATTGAAAAATGTATTTTTCTGTGCTCTGCCGCAGAAGTCTTCAAGTTAGTAACTCACTTCTCAATGTTCGATATTCTCCTTGTACATACAAGCAAATTAATAAACATCAGTATGTTTCCGGAAGACATCTGTTGATGGTTTTTAGGTTATTTTATGATTCGGATGTGAAAACCAATTTTAATCAGGGTAAATATTTCCAAAAGTTTCAATTAAACAATTTTACAGCAATAGATAGTGATCCCAAAATGTATTTAAAATATCTAGTGGTCAAAATAAGAGAAACTTCTAATAAAATTCTTAATACCTAAGCAGAAAAACAAACGGTATTTCTTTGCATTAATTTCATGTACGAGTTAAATTTCACTGAGATATTAAATTCTTCATATGCGGTGTTTAAAAATTAAAATATGCGTTAGTAAGGCAATATTTCGACGATGTATGTATGATTTAAATGATAGAGAAATAAATTTGTAAAGTAAAGTGAAGACGTTAGTAGGGAATTGAGTAAAAATGTTAATAGTTCTTGAATTATATATTTTTCTCCTCCTTGAGATAAAAAGCGATTTTCACCGCAATGTCATTATTATGTCAAACAAAACCCTATTAAAAACATGTAAAATACTTTTTCAAACCCTACTACACATAAAAGGTGAAACATCTCTGCAATTTTCAAATCTTATAAAACTAATTAAATGACCTTAAAATAATACCGAGTGGTCCAAAAAGTGTATACACTATTTAGCAGTCCATAACCTGCAAACTAATTGGCGGAAACATATTTTTAGTGGTGTAATAGTTTGTAGTTCTGACAATTACCACACAAGCGGTGTCTGATGACAGTCGCCAGATACGTAAGCGTTCTTTTGTTATTAGTTACTTGAGTAAGCATGGCTGGCGCAAGGCTTAAATTCGATGAAAGGAAGTCAGTTTTGAAGTGGTACATTAGGTACGAAAACATTAGTGAGGTTCAACGCCAGTGGCGAAATGAGTGTCAAACAGAGTCACCGACACGTTTAACAATTGCGCGCATTGAGACAAGGTTGAAGTCGACGACTGCGTTACAGATGTACAGAAAAAACGATCTGGACGAACTGTTAACAGCAAGTCCAGCTAACTCCCGTCATGTGTTACAACAATTCACTCGCTCACCACAGAAGTCTTGGGCCAGTGCGCCCGTGAAACGAGGGTGAATCGCTCAAGTGTTCGGGGCATTTTGAAGACTGCAAAGTGGAAATACTACATCCCAAGATTGCAACACGCAGTGAACGAGGACGACCCAGATCGTAAAATGGAGTGGTTCAATAACATGGTACGCAACGAAGAAGTGTTTCCAGAGATGATTGTGTGGTCTGATGAGGCACAGTTCACACTCAATAGTACAGTAAACCGCCACAATTGGTCTACTGGGCCGTCGAAGTTCCGAACGTCCATGTAGACAAAGCCGTGAATTTGCCAGGAGTGAATGTGTGGTTTGGTTGTCTTACCGGGGTTTGATTGGGTCATTCTTCTTTGACGGCATAGTTACCGGTGAGGTGTACCTTCAGAAGCTTGAGACATCAATTTCAGTTGCCATCCGAGACTTGTAACGGGACCGAAGGTTTTACTTTCAACAAGATGGTGCAAAAGCACACTATTTATAATCGTGTCAGGGAGTATCTCAACTAAAATCTACCTGCATGATGGATAGGCCGAAGAGGTGCACTAGAGTATCCAATTCCCCAGCCTCTGGATTATTACCTGTGGAGAACACTAAAGGATGTCGTTTATGGACAAAAGTCACGCACACTGGATACTCTACGAGAATGTATCGTACATTCGTGCTGATATCCAACTGAACATGTTGCAGTCGGTAGTTCGGCGGCATCGTCTGTGTATGGATGTTAATGGTAACCATTTCGAACACCTACAGTGATATCTGTAAGTTGGACTTTAAGCTGTATTTTCACAAAAATGAGGCTATTCCGCCAATTAGTTTGCAAGCTATGGACTGTTAAACAGTCTATACAGTTTTTTGGACCACTCTGTATTAAAATAAAAAAAAAAAAATCTCTCCATAAATTTGAATACTGGTATATTTTAAATTGGAGAAGACTACTTTAAGATATAACTGTATAATTTTACTGTAGGGGTTGAAAGTTTCATATACATGCAACTTTTTATGTTCCAAGCCAAAGTTTACGGTATCTCCCCATCACTTGTCAGTTTCGAGGACTAATGAAAACCTGGAAACGTTTTCAGTCAGCGAGATTGGTGCTGGCGGGATATAAACCACAGATTTCCCGTTCACAAGTCCAAGCTGAAACGAGCTCGACCACTCGTATCGATAAAATTTGCCCGTGTAAAGAATTATGTAAAGTGGGATAGTTTTTTGAGTTTCACTTTGAATGCTTAAAAGGCAACCGTTGACTGAGGTTTTTGAGTTATAATGTTCAAGAGAGGCAGAAGAGGAAACCCATTTTATATAATGCTGTAAATAATGTTTTATACAAATGCTGTTTGGTATCCACGACACTTTAAAGTATGCATTACGAGTGAAATCTGTAATTCAGTTTTTGGACTGAATACTAAAATGTCTCTTCATTTAACAGCCAACAGAAATAAAATCATTCTGGATAGATTGAATTTTGCGTTACCACTGTTCCACTCATACGTAACTTGGCTGAAATCAACCAATCATGTGGACAACAATTTCAAATTTTAACCAATGACAGCTTTCACTTGTGACAAATGTGTCACATTTCATTATGACCTCTGAATTTTAATTATGGCCTCCACTGCTTTTCTTATGTTATTACCAGGTTAGGGAATCTAGCTGCACTGTGCTACAGATGCGCAACAGCTTACGTAATTTGATGCAATAGAGCCGCTATTTAAATGTCAGAAATGACTGACTCTCACTTCGGTGAACCATCTGATGCTGAAACAGATAAAATAATTGGAAGAGAGAAACCTCAGAAGACACAACACACCAGGAAATATGTTTAGAATCAGCTTGACAGATTTTGTATTGAACGAAATTAGAAACTAGTAGCAAATACTCCATTTCCTGACATTGGCAACATCTTAAAAGATTGGAGCATCAATATGATAATCTTGTTGGCCGTGCCAATGGACGCTGATATATGTATGTCTGCTACATGTTGCTTTTAAAAGGTTAGTGCTTAAAATTCAGCATTTTAATAACATTTCATTTGATGTATCATCCTTTAATCCGTGAAATCGTCTTAATAAGCGCAACTGGATGTAGATTCTCCTCACTTCGTGACTCGAGAATTTATCGATAATTTGACAATTGCTCGTGGCATTGCTTATGATAACTTCATTTTCCACTATTCTCTTTATTTAATGTTAGATCGAGATTAAATTATATATTCTAATTAAAAGCATAGGTGTTTATAGTTCTTCAAAATTTTCGTAACAGTAAACCCATATTCCGATAATAAACAACAGCCGTGTTCCCCACGGATCAAGATAATTAAGAAAGTTTCACTGCCCGGATTAAAAGTTTGGTACAGGCGTCAAAGAGCTTGGAAAATAGGAACTATCACTTTGTGTGTCGTTGTAGTACTTTCTCAGAGAGATTAGTCTTGTAATCACATAATTGCAGTTGCGTGTAGTAGCGCCGTTGCTCGTTTGTTCTTTTTTTTTTCTCTCTCGTCTGAACGCCAAGTTTAAACACAATAATTCTGAATGGAAGCGTTTTATCATTAGTGAAGCCTAATGAGAGATTTGCGTTAAAGGCAGACATAAAGAAAAAGGCAAAGTCGCGATCATATCAATGGAATTCCTTGTCGATGACGAAACTAGCAAGGACATCTGAAAACAGAAATCGGGGCCAGGCTGCCAATTTGGCGGCTCCTGAAATAGTTTCGCGCGTCCAATACAACAGAAATAGGGCCACTTCAGATAAAATATGTATTACCGACGCAGCCACGCGCAGAAACAGCTTGATACGGCAGCATTCCTTTAAACCCATGTTCGATAACTGCTCAAGATACGTCCCTGGTTTCCAAACCACAAGTAAATATAATGACTCTACCTTCTATCCGTATCAGTGGGTATACAGATTATTCTTACGGACGTAGATTTTCCTATCTGCTTCATTTTAATCGAGATAACATTTCCGAAAATGATTGCATAACATACTTCGTCCCACATACGAGTATATAGGAAATAGCGATTGTCAAACGTTTAAGAAGTAAGCTATATTCCAGTCTTAAAATTCCATATTCTTGTCATGACTTAAGCATTGAATTGTGCGAATCATTAACAATACATATCCCGGAAATGGCTGATGCTACAAAAACGTTATTTAAAATAAATTGTGTATTTTAAAGAGTGAGTCGGGGAGTGTGTGAGTTTGTGATGTTTAAGGACCCGTCGAGTATGTTTTAAAGATATCTATTTGCGTAGTGCGTTTTCACCTTTCGCTTAAAATTTACCACTTACACAAAATTATAGATATTTCAAACAAAAAATCTGATGTGTTGCACTCGCATGACTTTCTTTACTCTTTTACTAACCATTCTTACAAACTTTTATTCCTCTATCTTCTTCATGTTAGTCGAGATAAACATTTGCAGAAATTATACTATTGTTGATTTTCTTGTAGGTGCATGAGAATATAGAATATAGCAGGCTTTGAGCGATAGTCAAATCTTTTGAAGCTTTGAAATTTCGTTCACTTGCATGACCAAGAAATAAACAAGTGAATAACGACCCTCTGTCTGAGAAAAGTTTTTGTGTTGCAAAACTCACAAAAATAACAAGGAATATCTCCGAAATGGTACACTCCACAAAAAACTGCATTTGGACATAAGTTGTACGTTTCAACGAGATCTATGTTTTAGTAGGTAGTAAGATTTGGTCTATCTCTTAGGTTTATAAGTTAAGCCAAAGTCATCTAGAGTAACACTACAACATAGGCTATAGGCAGAAAATCCAAAATATACTTTTATTTTCCATACAAATATCTTAAACATATGGCATGTTAGTGAAAATGAACATTTTCGAAAAATTTTCTATGTAAAGGAAGTTCAGGGTGGAAGAAATTTCTTCAAAATCTTCATGTCGCATCCTTAAAAGATATTAAACTTAAATAACAACTTAAATTCTTAACCGACTTTTCGTTTTTGAGTTATACTTATCACAGACAGACACACACGCGCGCGCTTACCTTTTTCTAAAACTGCTTTTTTTATTAAGGGGCCTCAAAATATATGAAGGGTACACGAGAAAAAGGGGGAATGTCAATTGCAACAAAAGATGAGGTAACACTACCAAGATATACTTACTTTATGGGCGGTAGTATACTTTTAATGTCCGACCAAATAAAGCGAAACATCACTGAAATATAACGTGTTTCAGAAATGATGTACAATCGATGAAAGAAGAATGTAAGCTTATTGTGTAGCAGTAGCAGTTTTGGAAATCCTCGCACGGATACGTGCAGTACATGCAACGCTTAAGCAGCTTAAGTTAAAATTAAAATGTCACAATAGAATCACTTTGCAAAGATTGTGCAAAGCGTAAGGAAATTGAAGCTCAATTATATCACTTAGGCATTCAAAATCAAGTGCATCTTAAGAAAGCTGAGCAGTTTTAAACAGCTAAACGACTTGCGAGACTCACTTCTAAGAAATATTGATAGGGAAGCAATAGCGATGGATTTCCAAAATAATTTATGCATACCTAATTTATCTACTAACGATCTTTATTTGCGCAGACAGATTTCACTCTTGTCCTTCAATATACAAGTATTGTCTAGTGGACACTTGGTGTTCTGTATATATCCAGAGACAGTTGCGCATAAAGCAGCAGATGAAGTGTGTTATATCATTATATATTTTGTGAACTTGGTGAAGGCAAAACACTTGACAATCTTCTGTGATTCAATATGTGGATAGAACAAGAACTGGACTGTTTTCGAATTTCTCCACTTTGTAGTACATCATGCCAAATGCCTAGGTTCTGCGAAAACAGTGTGCACTCATACTTAGAGTGCGATAGACACATGGTAGTAATTAATTTCAAATTTGCAGTTGAAACACCAGAAGACTCGGTGAATCATTTCAGGAGTGTCAGAAATGAGTCCTTCCCTTTCCATGTAATCTAAGTTAATCAACTAATGAGTGCAGAGACAGTTACAAAGACCTGTTTTAAATGTTCCAAGGTCAACTGTACTGTCCCCAGAAATACCAGATAGTGAGTTTGTTCTTCCAGATACGTCTTATGAACGTAAGTGTAAGCGCATAAAGCTGCTCCAAGTTTGCAAACATGCTGGGAATACTGAGGGTGTAAATATGTAATTACTACTTCAGGATTACATCCAATCTCTGATCTGTAACTCCTCAGATCATTTTGTGGATCAGAGCAAAGATCCTTCATTGACACATTTCCACAGTATTAATAATTGAGAGATGTAATAACACTATTTGACCGACTCCATAGCGCAGTTGGCAGCGCGCTTACCTCTGGCACGGAGGACCCACCTTCGATCCCCGGTACCAGCATGGGGATTCCCCTCTCCCTGGAGGGCTGGCACGGGGTGCAGTCAGCCTCGTTAGGTCCGGGGAGGGATAATTGAGGAGCTACTTGATGGAGAATTAGTGGTCCCAGGTCGAGAACGCCGAATAACTTACTGGGAGGGCTCGGCACGTTGACCACGTATCACCATCCAGTACTGCGCCCCACCAATGACGCTTGTGGTGGGTAGAGATGGGAGACACAGCGGCTGGGAAGCAAACCTTGGCCCTTCATGGGTTGTTGCGCTGACATTCCTCTTTATTTCTATGATACTGTGTTGATAACACTGGCATTCCTCTTTATTTCTATGATACTGTGTTGATAACACAGGCATTCCTCTTTATTTCCATGATACTGTGTTGATAACACTGACATTCCTCCTTATTTACATGATAATGTGTTGATAACACTGACATTCCTCTTTATTTCCATGATACTGTGTTGATAACACTGACATTCCTCCTTATTTCCATGATACTGTGTTGATAACACTGACATTCCTCCTTATTTCCATGATACTGTGTTGATAACACTGACATTCCTCTTTATTTCCATGATACTGTGTTGATAACACTGACATTCCTCTTTATTTCCATGATACTGTGTTGATAACACTGACATTCCTCTTTATTTCCATGATACTGTGTTGATAACACTGACATTCCTCCTTATTTCCATGATACTGTGTTGATAACACTGGCATTCCTCTTTATTTCCATGATAATGTGTTGATAACACTGACATTCCTACTTATTTCCATGATACTGTGTTGATAACACTGACATTCCTCCTTATTTCCATGATAATGTGTTGATAACACTGACATTCCTACTTATTTCCATGATACTGTGTTGATAACACTGACATTCCTCCTTATTTCCATGATACTGTGTTGATAACACTGACATTCCTCCTTATTTCCATGATACTGTGTTGATAACACTGACATTCCTCTTTATTTACATGATACTGTGTCGATAACACTGACATTCCTCTTTATTTACATGAAACTGTGTTGATAACACTGACATTCCTCTTTACTTCCATGAAACTGTGTTGATAACACTGACATTTCTCTTTACTTCCATGAAACTGTGTTGATAACACTGACATTTCTCCTTATTTCCATGATACTGTATTGATAACACTCACATTCCTCCTTATTTCCATGATAATGTGTTGATAACACTGACATTCCTCCTTATTTCCATGATAATGTGTTGATAACACTGACATTCCTCCTTATTTCCATGATACTGTTTTGATAACACTGACATTACTCTTTATTTCCATGATACTCTGTTGATAACACTGACATTCCTCCTTATTTCCATGATAATGTGTTGATAACACTGACATACCTCCTTATTTCCATGATACTGTTTTGATAACACTGACATTCCTCTTTATTTACATGATACTGTGTTGATAAGACTGACATTCCTCCTTATTTCCATGATAATGTGTTGATAACACTGACATTCCTCCTTATTTCCATGATACTGTGTTGATAACACTCACATTCCTCCTTATTTCCATGATAATGTGTTGATAACACTGACATTCCTCCTTATTTCCATGATAATGTGTTGATAACACTGACATACCTCCTTATTTCCATGATACTGTTTTGATAACACTGACATTCCTCCTTATTTCCATGACAATGTGTTGATAACACTGACATACCTCCTTATTTCCATGACACTGTTTTGATAACACTGACATTCCTCCTTATTTACATGATACTGTGTTGATAACACTGACATTCCTCCTTATTTCCATGATAATGTGTTGATAACACTGACATTCCTCCTTATTTCCATGATACTGTGTTGATAACACTGACATTCCTCCTTATTTCCATGATACTGTGTTGATAACACTGACATTCCTCTTTATTTCCATGATAATGTGTTGATAACACTGACATTCCTCCTTATTTCCATGATACTGTTTTGATAACACTGACATTCCTCCTTATTTCCATGATACTGTGTTGATAACACTGACATTCCTCTTTATTTCCATGATACTGTGTTGATATCACTGACATTCCTCTTTATTTACATGATACTGTGTTGATAACACTGACATTCCTCTTTATTTCCATGATACTGTGTTGATAACACTGACATTCCTCTTTATTTACATGATACTGTGTTGATAACACTGACATTCCTCTTTATTTCCATCATACTGTGTTGATAACACTGACATTCCTCTTTATTTACATGATACTGTGTTGATAACACTGACATTCCTCTTTATTTCCATGATACTGTGTTGATAACACTGACATTCCTCTTTATTTCCATGATAATGTGTTGATAACACTGACATTCCTCCTTATTTCCATGATACTGTGTTGATAACACTGACATTCCTCCTTATTTCCATGATAATGTGTTGATAACACTGACATTCCTCTTTATTTCCATGATACTGTGTTGATAACACTGACATTCCTCTTTATTTACATGATACTGTGTTGATAACACTGACATTCCTCTTTATTTCCATGATACTGTGTTGATAACACTGACATTCCTCCTTATTTACATGATACTGTGTTGATAACACTGACATTCCTCTTTATTTCCATGATACTGTGTTGATAACACTGACATTCCTCCTTATTTCCATGATACTGTGTTGATAACACTGACATTCCTCCTTATTTACATGATAATGTGTTGATAACACTGACATTCCTCCTTATTTCCATGATACTGTGTTGATAACACTGACATTCCTCCTTATTTACATGATAATGTGTTGATAACACTGACATTCCTCCTTATTTCCATGATACTGTGTTGATAACACTGGCATTCCTCCTTATTTCCATGATACTGTGTTGATAACACTGACATTCCTCCTTATTTACATGATAATGTGTTGATAACACTGACATTCCTCTTTATTTCCATGATACTGTGTTGATAACACTGACATTCCTCCTTATTTCCATGATACTGTGTTGATAACACTGGCATTCCTCTTTATTTCCATTCAAGAGGATCTAGTTGTAATCTCGTTCAGGGTGAGTTATCCGGATAAGGTTTTTTACCTTATTATGTTGGGTAACTTTAAGCTCTATGGAATCTGGGCTCATTTGAATATAATTTCACACATTTCATTCATCGTCCGATATGTCCTGCAAATGGCCTGTTTTCAGCAATACCCACATGTTTCTATAGTAGGAATATGTTATCTATCTCTAATTGTTTACCAGCTATATAAAATTCCCTCGTAATGAAGACTGTACAGGCTATTCCAAGAGCATTCAAGATATGAGTTTTATTAGTCAAGCAAAAATCTCCAGCTTATGGTATTTTAATCCTTCTTGTTAGAGGTACCCCCCCCCCCCCCCAAAAAAAAACTACGATATTACAACCTCATCTTCATTTAATGAACCAGTAGCAACTGTAGTGAATTCCACGTGAGTTGGCAATCATTGCCGTTTTGCCCCAAGGCGTCGTTACATCATTCTTCACCCACTCGTTTGCTGGAATCTCTGAATCTATAACCCACTACCCTACTAAACTGTAAACGTAGCTCTGTATTAAAGGAACAGCTGGAAACACTATGATGTACTGCATTCTACTAATTCTTCTATAACTATACAACTATTCTTATAAACGCTTGCTCTACCTAATCTATTTTCTCTAAGAGTTTTTTATATTATGGGCGTTTCAAAACGCGTATTTCCACTGAGATCACCATATCGAATTTTTGGATGAAATGAATACTGCCTCCACCTATTACAGGTGAATGGTACAGAAAGTATCAAAAATGTGCTTGTTTTAAAACCAAGAGATCAGATGCTCTGCCCGAAGCGAAGAATGGAGAAGGCCATCACATGTCTGTAGGTATCTGTAGGTAAGTGCCTAAACACAATCATGTATCCCAACTACTCAGACACGTATTTCTCATTCTTCGTCAGCCGTACAAGGACATTTTAAGAATGAAATATGTCGCTGTTCATTTATCTTGGGATTAGTGGAAGAATTCACTTGTCTTATTTTGTGCTTTCTACCAGGTTAATGGATTATGCAGGAAACGTGCTCGCCGCAGGTGGTTCATTCTCCCGACAACAAAAATTCGCGGTCAAATTTGTGTCTCTCCTACAAAATGACGTTTCATAATGAACTCGCTAATGATTAAAATGTGGGAGCGCCAAGACCGGGAGTAAATAATCGAGCGAGACGGCTCAGGAGGTAGCGCCTGTTGCTCGCATTCGGGAGGTCGTGGGTTCGATTGCCGCGGCCGACCTTCCTGACCCATGAATTTTATTTCCAGGTATTTCGCCGGGTTGCTAGGTGAACCCTGGAAAGGATAACTACATTCCCAAATTCCCTGTCCCTTCATTTCACTTCACCTTTCATCCTGGTTGGCTATTTCAGAATTCTAAGTGCCGAGGGGAGCTTCAGTGTGCACAGCAGGGAATTTCTCTCTGTAACTCCTCGACCTCCGGATCGGGGGCAGTCTTCGAGTCCCGGCCCACCAAGGGAAGTTTAGACCCGTAGGGTGGGAAGGGCCACCACCGGGGAGTTAAATTTGTAGCTTTTAGGGACCCTGTCCTCCACTATCTTCTCATCTCTCATCTCACATCTCACTGCTCCCCTCAGGGGCGCCCCGTGAGGGGCATAGGCACAAAAGACTTCATAGTCCCGCCTTCGAAACTGTCCTAAGAGTCAAATGTTGTGCAGTCATTTTCTCTACTACCCAAAGGAAGTCCCGCACTCTATCAAAAAATTCGATATCGAAAGCTTACTGGAAGTACGAATACTTTTGAAGCTCCCTAAATAAAAAAAGCTTTTTTCAGAAGACACGAAGATTTTTAAGAAAATTCCTCCATCACAAACTTTCCTTCACATGAACATCTTTTAGTTATTTTTTATTTTTCAAAAAATGGCTCTAACGGCTTTGATAATTATTGTCGTTTTACACAAGCCGCCTGCAAGACAAGAATGAAAGGAAGAATCAGACCGAAAAATTCAATACCACTGCCAGGATTTGATTCACAAATTTTTTGGTCTGCATCCGGCTGTTCTAAGCAACTGACCTAACATGATAACATGTCCGTGCGACATTAAAGTCCTCAACGTGATCGAGAGTTGAAGTATTTATGACATTATAAGTCACCATTAGAGCAGGTATTTTATCTTGAATATGATTTGAGATCTCTTTGTGGTTCACCGGGAAGACTGAGAGGGTGTTTTAATGTCGTACCAAATGTTGCCATGGTAGCTCAGTTATTTAGAGTATCGGGAAGGAAACCGGAATTTCGTGGTTCACACCTCGACTATGGCACTCAATGTTTCAGTCTTTCTATTTGATTCAAACATATTTTCCATTTTCATTTTGAATAACTTTTGCATAACTAGTAAACCGTAAAAGACGATTTAAAATCTTAGTACACCAAAACTGGAGATCTGTTAAATCACACAATATATGCCAAATAAAATAGTCGTGTGGGGTTGATATTCCTTGTTATTGCTTTGAATCTAAAATGCTTATACTTTTTCTATTTTTCTAAATTGGCAGTCCTTATTTGTTTTTCCCGTGGTTATACAAGGCGAATGATAACATCCTTGATAAAAATCTGACTGCTTAACGGCGTGGTTATTGATATGGCACCAAACGCAATGGATATTAGTGATACACAAAATGGTTTGATTATTGGGAAAGGAACTTTGGAAGGTGCCTCATCGGCATTTACTAGTTAAGAGGAGTGAGGAAAACCTGGGAGAGGGGACTTCAATTAGAGAAGACGGTACTGGCTGGATTTGAATCACGGACCTCCCGCTCAAGGGCCCGGACTTTAACTAGCTGGTGAGCTAGTGTCGACATCAGTTTACCTACTGATTTATTATACCTAATAAAATGTATAAATGATTAACGGAAGTTTATCTCAATTAGTAAGAGAAATATTTTTTTAGAACAATTTGTCGATGAGTGTATACGCACTACATAAGTCTTGTTTAAAGGTTTTATTTGAGCTTTCAAGACAGATTGCATAGAACGTGGTTAAATTTTTCCCTTGAATTAAAAAATGCAATGTTTTGCAAAATATGCATAAAAGTGTCAAAATTTCATTTAAATGTTCTGAATTCCTACCTTTGAAGCCCTTCAAAAGAGTCACAGATGGAATCTACTGCTCTATCTAACGTAAGCGGTTAGAAGCTGTGCACTTGAAGCAGTGTCATATATTTCATTCTTATTTTTAGATGACAGAATTTTCTATTAACTGTTGTTTTCAAAGGAGCCACAGGAATAGAATAATATATTGCGATACAAGTACGTAAGCGCATCTTTACTGAACGAGAAAGATGCCGTGGGCTCGCATTCGGGAGCCCTGGATTCATATCCCATGTGCTCAATCTGATAGGTTTATTATCGTGAAAAATCCATTTCCAGGAATAGATATTGGATATTTTATGACCGTCAACCCAAGTATCACCATAAAATAAATAAATAGAAATAGAGAAGATGTAGAAAATCGTAACGGTGCAATTAAACCCATTTGTTAATTTTCTGAAGTTGACAGGACAGAAAGGCGAGTGTATCCGCGGTATGGGAGGAAAGCAAAAGGACGAATCAAATGAAGTAATCTAACCAAGAGAACATTACTCACTATATTTAACTGGATCTTACAGCAACTAGGTTTCACCATTACATTTAAATAGCGTAATATATTGCATAATTACTCGTGAGGTTTTTTTCATTATTCACTTTTCCAGTGCACTATAAAAACACTGTAGTGCGAAGTTTAATTTGTACTCGGGCAACAAAGCTGTAAGCCCGATAAAGCACAATGTTCCATACAACGTGTCTCTTTTGTTTATTTCACATGTTTTACTGTGGCAATTACAGTCCCTGTAGTGAGAGGGAGAGGGGGGGCAGTTGAATTATCACCCCCGTGAACACTCGCACATTTAGTTGGATTATAAGCATTTACGAACGCTCTTTTTACGTTTTATCCGCAAGCTGTTTCATTTCGAAATGACATACGACTTTTTTCCTGGTAAGATATCCAGTTTCGTTTATATGGCGTTTGCTGCTGGAACCTTTCTTTAAAAGGCGGAAGTTGCTTACGATCGCTGCGTATACTTAGAATGAAGGAGAAACATTTCTTTTCTTCTATTCTGTTACAGAAATAAAAGGAACCAAATATAGCAAATAAAAATATTAGACTAAACACTTCTATACGTACTTTGAAACATTCAAAATTTCCACTACAGCAGATACCCACCATATGTACTTGTGAAATAAGCAATCTATGGAATATAATCTACTTTTCAACTGTACAATTTATGAAATTGTGAAATTTATGTTTCCTCTCAAGCTGCACACCAATTATTGTGTAACAGATATGCACAAATTATTATACTCTATTTATTAAGAAATGCTAAGCTACTGATTTCACCAAGTTCATTGAATAGGGTAGGTCTGTAAGCCTCACCATACTCTTATTTGAAGTGGGGTTAATTTAGTAGGTCTTAGTATTTATGTTTGTTTCTTTTAGATTTATAACTTACAAATAATATTATATAACTTCATCATTTGTAAGTAACTACAGCTTTAATATGCCTCGCAGCATAACAAAGCTTAGTTTTTCTGTCGATTAGGTAAAAACACCAATCACTTCTGCATTGTTATTATTATTATCTTCATCATCATCATCATCATCATCATTATTATTATTATGTTGTTGTTTTCTAGTGCCTTGCATCTGGCAATGAAGCCATTAGCATTCGTGCTTTCCAATACTTTTGAACTGTAGTTCCTTCTGATCTTAATGCTTCACAGGTCTTCAAGTGGTCTTCGTTCATTTCTGCTGGATCGTTACACAGGACACATATTGGTGAGGCTGAGATACCTATTCTGTAGAGATGACTTGCTAAGCAGTCGTGATTTGTCAATAGTCGGAAGGCTGCAACCGCTGTTTTCCTTGGTCTCTGGGGGATTATATCTGGGTTGGAAAGTAGTGTAATCCATTTTTTATCTTTGGCATTTGTTTCTATTTCTTGTAGGTATGAATGAGAAACTTTTTTAATGTTATTATTATTATTATTATTATTATTATTATTATTATTATTATTATTATTATTATTATTATTATTATTATTATTATTATTATTATTATTATTATTATTATTATTATTATTATTATTATTATTATTGTTGTTGTTGTTGTTGTTGTTGTTGTTGTTATTATTCATACTGATGTACTTTAAGACGTGGTGAATGATCTTGCTATGATTTGCGCGAGTGACGTCATGCAGATTGATGGTGGGATTAACGTATGTTTTCTACTTGAAATAAATAAGAAGCTGAAGAAAATGCCCTGTATTTAATCATGCACTTTCTCGCGATGTTTACCTGATACCCCTATGGTCGTATAAATAAAAGGTGAACTCAACCATAAACCAGACTAAACTTTCAGTCGTTCGCCACGTCAAAAAGTAGTAGCGTACCTCAGGTTAAATACCGAAGTTATTCCTTAAGAGGTATTCTAATTCATAAAACGTACTAGTTCCTTTATATCATACAAATATATCGCAGAGTTGAAATAAATATTGAGTGGGAAGTTAAGTCATCTAGTGACCGACTATCTAAAGTACCAAGTGAGTCTAATGTTGTTATAGCAATACGAGTATAAAGTGATATGCTTAATAAACTGTCATAAAGTTTTTCATCACACATATTCCCTTAATGTTAAGTGAACTCGGAGAGAATGTATTGCAGTTACTGCAGTAGATGGAAGCATGCAAGTTTCTTCTTGTTCTTCTTCTTTAAGTCTTTAAATGAATCCCATTCGATGAAATAACCACACCATGACTTTCTTTGAGCATACCATTCCATAAACTTTGTTCCCAAATGGGGAGCGCCCCCTGTGGGCGGCACAGACAACTCACTGAGAAGAGGAAACGAGAGATAGGAGACGTGATGCACTGAGAAATTAATAATAACTTTGATACATGTTTACTGGCATTACCAATGTATAACGCTTTCCAGCCCGATTTATTTTCGAGTGAAACCAGTTTTTGAAGCCAGACAGTACGCTTGAGACAGTACGCTCACTTTTTCCCTCACATTTTGTGAAAGGAATGGAACACGAACTGGTCAAAAGCGAATGATGCCATCAGCATGAGTCGTAAACTTTTCTCCTCGAAGAATCTGCCAAGAATTTACCGCTGTTCCGTAAAGGAGATTTTGATTGACTGCATGTTGGTTTGAGCTATGATGGAAATTAAGAGCAATTAATTGTTTCAGTTCCAGCCAGTATACGATACTTAAAAAACAAACAAGAATAAAAAAATATATCCTATCCTTTCTTGTTATATGTATAGATACTACAAGCTATTCCTACGAAAGCTTAGTTTCTACCTACTCCATGTTAATCGAAATAATTTTATTAGGCAATTCAATGTTAGAAGAGGGATACAGAAAGCAGAGTAGATATTCTTAATATCCTAACATTTAACTATCGCTAAATAGAGGTAGTCTTTTAAAATTCAAATCGATAATGGCGGTTGCCATGTAAAACAGTCATTTGAAATTAATCGTGTTTTAAACAGATCTAAATCTTGTATAGATAGTTCAGAAGTTATAGGAAATAGTGTACAATTCCTTTTAACTGAAGAGGATTTTGCTGGGCACTTCCAGAAAATTCAAAATATAAATTTTATATGTGAAGTAAATATTGTAAACATGTGACATTTTAATAAAAAGTGTTGTAATCGTTTTTGAGGAAATGACAATTTTCCGTGTAAAGGGTAGTTTAAGGCGGTAATTTTTCTTTATATCTTCATATGGCATATTTGGAAGATACTGAACTTAAATGCCAAGTTTGATACTTATCCAGCATTTCATGTTTAATTTTGTATTCTGTTTTCAGATTCACACACTCAGGCATTTTTCTAAAAATGCTTTTCGGAGTTCAGGGGGGCCTCAAGACATTAATTTCCAGTGAAATCTTGACATCGAATTTTTGGTTCAATACGTATCTACGAGTAGTAGAGAAAGTTAAAAATATTCCTATTATCGCACAGTCAAGCCAGCATAATTTATTCCTTTTAGACTTTCGAAGAAAACAACATTCTCGTTCCAATATATTTCGATGAGGAAGACGTATCTTTACACCGTCCGTATTAATCAATGAACATTTCCAATAAATGCTTAAAACCAGATGATTAATCTGTTGTTATCTTTGATGCTTTAATTAAGATCCACTTCTTAAATACTAAACATCAACATGAAGCATAAAAAAGCGTTAAACATGACGTGATAGTCGCACACCCAAATGTTACGGCTGACATAACAGTAGTCCACACCTCAATGAAATTGATCGCAAACAAAAATCAAATGTTTTCATACAAATGCAATGAATATTTGTGAACAAACAAATGCATAGTGTGCTCATGAAGCGTTTGTGCAACATTACTACATTTGCACGGATGTTAAAAGTGTGTTCAACCGTACTCGCAAGCATTGCTTTGTGCAAAAACACCTTGGGCATTAGTGCTGCTTACACAATATACAAGTATTTCTCATTTAAGAAAAAGCAAATAAAAGGCCTGGAATGTGAGCTTTGCTGCCTCAGTTTCTGAGACAGGCTTATATCTGAAACCAGCCACGAGAAGTAACAAACCAAGTACAACCCGTCCAGTTCGTCGTGCCACTCCCCCACTCCTGAAGTAAAGATGCGCAATTGCAGAGATCTGCCCATTTGCATAATAGCAAATGTGGGGATTAGTATACCACTTGCTCTGACCGTGATAACTACACAATAATTGTTTATAATACACTGTGTTTGTGACTGCGCGAGTTCTGGCATTACTCGCTTGTTCCCCACCACTCCAGTCACTTCTCTTAATTTCTCCTCTCTTGCTCATATGGAGTGTCAGGACGATCTGGACAATCTGTAGTCAAAGACGCTTATAGTCAGTGTTTTCTAACTCATTCCATTGCATAAATAAGCAAATCAATACGGGAAAGAAGCCGAAAGACCGTCTGTTGCAAATCAAACTCTTTAGCTTTTAGAAATTTAAGACCTACTAGAGTTATTTGCTGTATGTTGAATGAATCAAGTAATTTTGAATAGCTTTTCTGTAAAACCACCATAATTCCCACTAACCACTAGATGCAAAATTCGCCCACAAGATAGGTGCTCAAAAACACCAGATGTAGAAGGAAAACCATTAACTTATCAACCCTGGAATCACACGACTGATAAGGTGATGGGAAATACCTTTTGTTTCTCAATGGGTAGAGGCATTACGCAGTAGTTTCACCTTACCTTGTGTTTCTCATGAGAGGCTGACAGAATGGGACTTCACCGTAGTAATGAACATGACTGCACTCTTTATCAATTAGGGAATTATTAATTACTTTTGAAAGAGGATAACATTAAGTAGATTTTTCTGTATTTTTTAAAAAGAAGGCGATTTTGGATTTTTTAATTAACCGAAAGTAATCAGTAGATCTGCAAAAAATAAGATCTCCTTTCAAAAAAGTAGATCTGGCAACACTGCCCCAAACTACCGTTTAGATGGAAATTTTCCATAATTTTGATTTTTTTTTCAAAAATGGCTCTAACGATTTTGATTAAAATGCCATAAGTTTTAGTTTAAGATTTTTAAGGCAAATGAAATATACTTCGAATTTTATGGCTATAGCCCATGTATTCCTGTTCACTTTGGATGACTTTTGCATGACTGGTAAATCGTAAGAGATAGACCAAATCTTCTATACAAAAATTAGATCTCGTTAAAAGACATGTCCACGTGGAGTGAACCATTTCGGAGATATACCTTGGCATTTGTGTGAGTTTTGCAATAATTAAACTTTTCTCAAATGAAAGATTGTTATTCACTTTATCTCTCGGTCGTGCAAAGAGAACGGAATCTCAAAGCTTTGAAAGATTTGACTATCGCTCAAAGCCTACTGTATTCTAGTATTCCCCTTGCACCTACAAGAAATAAGATGCTGTTTACTGTATACTGTTTTCTTTTTATATTAAGGTCCTCCAACATAGTGTCATATCGAACGGTGAATGAATGAAATGGGTGGAATGATGCTCAAATGAGGTCCATAGAGCTCCGACATTCGTCTTTTCAAGATAAGGGAAAACCTCGGTAAAAACCTTATCCGGGTTATTCACCCTAAGCGGGATTCGAACTCGCTACCTCTTGGACGTGATGCAGACACATTACCACCACGCTACAGAGGCGGGCAGCGTGTACTGTGATTCCCTATCCTAAATTGTTTCAAATTATAATCTTAAACTTCTTTGGGCGCAGTGAATTTTGAAGTAATGCCAAGATTGGGTTTTTATGCTTCCTGGCCAATGTACCTTAAAGCTTCGGGCAGCGTTACACTAATGAGGGAGAGAAAGCGCATAGCTCCCAAATAAGGCAGTAGTGAACGAAAGGCTTTAGCAGAAATAGGTCGAACGGTCGCAGTTGTACATTGAGGGATTGGTCCAATTTGTAGCTGTTCCAACTCCAGAGCGCTTGCCAAAAACGTTACTCGACGGTTTGTCCTTAAATCAGCCATGTCCAATCTTAACTCGCGCGACCGATGTCAATGAACCGTGATTGTACACTATCTTTTGTTGGGAGAGAACGGTTAGCCACGATTAACGTGCACTGGCACATTTAATATTAGCATGTGGCCTTAACGTGCAAATGTTGTTAATAAGAATGTTGGTTCAGATGGAACAACTTGGAATTTCATAACAACACATGGCCAGCAGGATACTTTTAATGAATTCATAGTTTTGAAAGTCACGTCCAAATTAGTAGTAATTTTATGTACTATACTCTCATACCAAAATAATTATATATTTTATTTATCATTTACTCACATAATTCTATATAATCCAGTCCAAACACACAACAAAATGTGATTTGTACGTGGAAATACAAAATGGGAAATACAAGAATGACAGCATAGGTTGTTATTATCACGATTGCAGCTGATTACGGTTTACTAAATGGGCTTAATATTATTGAATTATTTAAAAACAGGCACATTTGCAAAGTAAAATATTTAAAGCGTTGTATTCATACGACTTTCTCGACTCGCTCTTCTATACGTTATTCCTTCAACACGTTATTCCTTCTATCTACTTTTTAATCCAGATAACTTTTAACCCACACATATACGTTTCTATGTAGGGTCCAATAGCTAGATAAAGTGATAGAGTTTTAAAGAGTAAGCGCGCTGTGATTGCTTTGAAATCCCAGCTCTTTGCAAGGTGAGAAAGAAGGAGAAGGAAAGAAGGAAGGAAGGAAGGAAGGAAGAGAGAGAGAATATCTAGTTACCAAGTGAGGAAAGTATGCGATGTATTTGAAAATTCTAACCAATAACAAGGAATGTCTCGAAAATGGCTATAAAAAAGGCATTTGATGCAACTTCTGTTAGTTTAATTCGAGTATCTACACTTTTTGTAGAGTAAGATTTGTCTATTGTTGTTGTAGTGTTTAGCGCCCATTCTTTCTACATACGGCACCACAGGCGGTGACACTGATGATACATGGAATGAAGATGGATCACCGGTGGAATGAGATGGCGGGGGAAACCGGAGAACCCGGAAGAAACCCGCCCCAGCGCCGCTTCGTCCACACAAATCACACATGCGATTTTGTCTACCCCTTGCGGTCTATCAGTGTCACAAAGGTCATTCAGAATAAAGAAGACTTCATTTCAAGAACATTCAATATATATTTTTATTTATCATGCGAATATCTTAAATATAATATTTTAATAAAAATCGTTACAGCCATTTTAAGCAAATAAAAACAGACAAATATCTATGTAAATGGTAACAGTTCATTCAGTTTTATTTAATATCACTGTTGTACATTTGTAAAACAAAATATTTATGAAATTAGTCTTATGATATATTTACCTGTAAGGTATGGGCATAACCTGAGTTTGACCTGAGAAACACTAACTGGAAAGAAATAACAAAATATATTTCCCTGCGCTGTATTATCTCACAACTCAAGTTCCACTCTTTTTGGTTTTATCTTATTTTTATTTTTAATTCCCAAATTTTTGTCACCGGAGCAGTTAAATGTAGGGAGTGAGTCACTCAGCTAGGCCATTGCAGAAGTGTGATTTAGTAGGTCAGCTAAATCAGCTTCATTCACAACTTAGTTAACGCTGCATGTTACACGATCAGTATTCTGCACATTTTCATTAGACACAACAATTTAGGGAATGTCGCGTTCACTTATTCAGAGGAAACGCGCTTATTAGGAATTATAGTCTAGCAACTCTTTGGGGACACTGCGAGAAAATAACATAAATTCTCGACTCCTTTCATTCCTTATTTAGTTAGCATTGCGGTAAACACAACAACTTTATATAATGCAAAAATTAAAAAAAGGTATGAAGCGCATGGAATATTTATCTCAAAGAATTAGTGTCGATAGGTGCTATCGAGGCATGCATCCCTTATCCCTAATAACAACATGAAATAGCTTACTCCTACCTAGATATAAGGGCGTGTGTGCAGATACTGTGAGATAACTGCCGTTTTATACTCGTATACATTTGAGACATGCTAAAATGTGCGAACTGGCGGCAGATGAACGGCTGAAGTTTGGCCTTCAAGGCACGTCAAGAGTTGTGAAGGGTACAGCACATTACAGCTGAAAAGAACGCCGCTTCAACTGTTCGGCGCCAGCTCGTGTCATTTAACTGTATTTGCATTTTTCAATGTTTTCGCTTCTCCTCATAGCAATCCATCACCTTCACGGTATGGCCTTGCTGGATTGCACAACGTTCATGTAACATGCCCTGTGTTTTTAGTGACTCAGACACGCCTTTTGCACACACATCTTGGCGAGCTAAATCTAGATGATAAAAATAACCGGTAAATTAATAAGACGTTAATAAGCAAGTTCTCTCATGCGGGGAGTGCATCCTCTACGGTCATCAACTCTCTGGACGTCGACATTGGCGTCGAAACTTTCTGTTGTACCACCTTACAAGCGAGGTTCATTAACAGCAATAGAATAGGAGGGAAGTCCTATTTTCAGGACGCTAAATGCCGCTGATTACAGCAATTAAGGACATACTCTCTTACAACAATTTGGAAAACACGTCGCTTTTGGCGCACAATCAAGATCTTCAGCGTTTAAATGACCATTCAAAACATACGCCTCCTCGTTTCTTTACAACAATATTTATAATCGTGTAGTAGCCTACTTTATACTTTCCATATTTATGCTTAAAATATCACATTTACTGAATGTTTGTCTTTTTTTGTCAAACTGTTATATTTATAATGAATTCGTTGACTTTCTACACTACTTTAGTACAAGCTACTTTACCAGATAGCGTATTAGTCGTGCTTGTAATGTGGATAAGCTGAACTTACCACTTTTAGGAAACCTTAAAATCGCTGAGAAAGACACAACAGCAGTTGTGCAAGACTTTGAAGTAGACACTAAAGAGCAAAGTGGTAGTGCGCCTGCCTCTGGCGCGGAGGACCCGGGTTCGACCCTCGTTACTGGCGTGGGGATATTTCCCCCTCTGTAAAGTCTGGCACGGGGTGCACTCAGCCTCATTATGTCCTGAAAGGGCCAATTGGGGAGCTACTTGATCAAGAAGGATAGGACCGTTGCACTAGGGGCTATTTGTTATAGACATTAACATCTCACAGAAACTGCTGTGCTTAAACTACTTCTAAATGTAAAGGCTGTATATTTAAAGAAATCTGTCAACACTTTTCAGTGTTCAAAAACCCCGTTAAATACAAATTGATACAAGAATATTCCGAAAGACAATAGACAGCTTTTCAATTTCGAAACCTGAAACTAAAACGAAAGTATCTATGTAGGGTACTTCGTTTTAACGCTGCATAAGTTTTGTTTTACATGCTTATGTTTTGAACTTTTGTGGTTTTAAGCATTTATCTGTTGGTTTTTATGTATATCGGGTTTTGTTTCACATTGCATTAACTATATCTTATATCTGTGGTTCTAAACTGATTTAGAACTTATATCTTTTACGGTGATTGCCGATATCGATATTTTCTCTTCTATTTATTCCTTCCGTTCACTTTTGTGCCGCTGAGCACTGTCATATGTTTATTATTTCCATGAGTTTGTAAAACTTAGTGAACATACAGTCTTGGGGATTTAAGGCATCCTTTGCTCCACTTTCTTCGTGTATTTAAGGGCTCAACTTCCTGAAACTGACCGTAATGCAACTTGTTTTTATTAGCTGTCTGTGTTGTTGGGATATGCTATCCAGCGCTAAGTCTCTGGTAAGAGGAGAATATCATCAAGATTCACCGTAGAACGCTTTTAATCCAGCATTTATTTACGAAAGCTGCCGATATCTGTTGTATAAAAATCCAGTTTAGGTAGTTAGAACCGAAAGTAGAGGTTTTAACGTGGCCGCTTATACTGATATTAAAGATTATACACTCCGTGGAATAGAACTTCTATTTCACTCTCCGCTGTTACCCTCTTTTTTTTCAGTTTACCACATAGGTCATGTTATCCAATGATAAATAAAAAAATCTGATGTGTTGCAGTCACATGACTTTCTCTACTCTTGTACTAACCATTCTTACAAGCTCTTATTCCTGTATCTTCTTCGTGTTAGTTAAAATAAACACTTGTACAAATTATCTTATTGGTTATTTCCTTGTAGGTGCAAGGGGAATATTAAAATACAGTAAGCTTTGTGCGATAGTCAAATCTTCTAAAGCTTTGAGATTCCGTTCTCTTTGCACACTTAACATATAAAAAAATGAACAACGATGTTCCATTTCACGAAAGTTTTCCGAAACTCTCACACATAACAAGGAATATCTTCGAAATGGTCCACCTTACAAGAATATTTATTCAGACATAAATTGTGTATTTTAGCAAGATCTACGTTTTTTGTACAGTATGATTTAGTCTATCCCTAACGATTTACCAGTTATGCAAAAGTCGTCCAGAGTAAATACGACTGCAGGCGCTATAGCCAGAAAATTCAAGATATACATTTAATTTGTCATAAAAATATCTCAAACATACGGCATTTTAATCAAAATCGTTAGAGCCATTTTCAAGAAAATAAAAATTTTCGAAAAATGTTCCATGTAAAGGGTAGTTTAGGGTGGAGCTATTTTCTTCAAAATCTTCATGTCGCATCCTTGAATGACATTAAACTTAAATACCAGCTTTGGTTTTTAACCAATTTTTCGTTTTTGAGTTATGCTGTCCACAGACACACACACACACACACACACACACACACACACACACACACACACACACACACACACACACACAGACACACACACGGACCTTTTTCTAAAAATGCTTTCTTCGGATTCAGGGGTCCTCAAAACATATATTTCCGGTGAAATCTCGACATCGAATTTTTGGGTGGAATACAATACTTCCCCTACTTACAGTAGAGAAAGTCAAAATGGAAGAAAGGATACTCAGATGAGCCCGGGCTCCATGGTTAGTCATCTGACTTTTTAACTCATCCTAGCGGAGATCCTAACGCGGGACCTCTTAAATGATCCCGTCAACGGGCCCTTAAACTCAACCCACTCACTCACTCACTCACTCACTCACTCACTCACTCACTCACTCACTCACTCACCCACTCACTCACGCACACACGCACTCACTAACAACAACAACAACAACAATAATAATAATAATAATAATAATAATAATAATAATAATAATAATAATAATAATAATAATAATAATAATAATAATAATAATAATAATAATAATAATAATAATAATAATAATAATAATAATAATAATAATAATAATAATAATAATAATAATAATAATAATAATAATAATAATAATAATAATAAATAAATAAATAAATAAATAAATTACACGTTTATTTATACAAATGTTGATCCTGGTTCTCTTTGATTTATTTTTGTCAGTTTGCTGCATGTTATTGAATGCTATACTTGTCTAAGGTATCATTTTATCTGCACTGGTGATATGAAGGGCAACAAACAGTGGACTAGAAACCCGCTTCAGTGGTGTGGAGCTAGCGAGTCTGTCTCACACTCAAGAGGTCCCGTGCTCGAATCTCGGCTGGTGAGAGTTACCCGGAAAAAGATTTTCCTTTATCCTGAAAAGACAAAATCGGGTAACTTTAAGTTCTATGGAACCCGAGCTCATTGCAGCACCATTTCACCCATTTCATTCATCGTTTGAACCGAACTACCCGGTTAAAGGTCGTTAAATTTATTTAAAAAGTCTAATTAGTTACACTCACGTGACTTTCTCTACTCCTGTACTAGCTATTGTTACGAACTCTTAATCAACTATCTTCTTCATGTCAGTCGAGACAAACATTTGCAGAAATTATCTTATTGCTAATTTTCTTGTAGATACAAGGGGAATATGGGAATACAGTAACTTTGAGCGACAGTCAAATCTTTTAAAGCTGGCCGTTATATGAAGGCTTTGAAATTGCGTTCTCTTTGCATGGCCAAGAGATAAAAAAGTGAATAACATTCGTCCATTTGAGAAAAGTGTAAGTATGCAAAACTCACAGAAATAACTAGGAATATCTCCGAAATGGTTTACACCACAAAAATTCATTTAGTCACAACTTATGTGTTTTAACAAGATCTACATTTTTGTATAGTAAGATTTGGCCTATCTCTTACGGTTTACTAGTTAAGCAAAAGTCATCAAGAGTAAACAGGAATAAGCGTGCTATAGCCAAAAGGTTCAAAATATACATTTCATTTGCCATGAAAATATCTTAAACATATAACATTTTAATCAAAATCGTTGAGCCAATTTCGAGAAAATAAAGTTCGAAAAAGTTCCCACGTAAAGGGTAGTTTAGGATAGATGAATTTGCTTGAAAATCTTCGTGTCGCATCCTTGAAAGATATTAAACTTAAATACCAACTTTAAGTTTCATATTTTTCCCCGATGCGATACAAAGATTTTTAAGAAAATTCCTCCACCCTAAACTATTCTTTGCGCGGAGAATGTTTCAAAAGTTTTGATTTTCTCAAAAATGATCAACGATTTTGATTAAAGTGCCGTATGTTTAATATATTTTTATGGAAAACAAAACATACATTAAATTGAATTATCTGGCTATAGCCCATGTAGCCCTGTTTACTCTTGATGACTTTTGCATAACTAGTAAACCACAAGGGCTAGACCAAATCTTACTACACAGAAGTGTACATGTTAAAACACATAACTTACATCTAATGCATTTATTTGTGGTGTGAACCATTTCGGAGATATTCCTTATTTGAATTTTCCAGTACTTATCTTTTCTCGAGTGGGAGATGTTATTCATTTTTTTTTATCTCTAGGCCATGCAAAGAGAATGGAATTTCAAAGTCATCGCATAGCGAATAGCTTTAGAGCATTTGACGATCACTTAGAGCCTATTATATTCCCATACTTCCCTTGCACCTAGTACATGGAGGTGCGTTTGTAAGGATTGTTTGTACAAGACTGAGTAGAGGTCATGTGAGTGCAACACATCAGAGTTTTAGAATAGTTTGTATAATAATGAAAGTCATAGAGCTCACATAGTGTTTGCTATTACTGTGTTACTATTTGCTATGCGGATCTGTATAGCATATTGTGTGCTGGTCGATTTCATAAAAAAGAAGAAAAAAAAAAAAAAAGAAAGAAAGAAAGAAAAAATGTTTCAATAAACTATTTTACGCAGCCAACTTTCAAACTAGTTCATTGACTAATATCACAATATCACTGAGCTGTGCCCGTTCTGTGCTTAAAGTCTGCCTTTTTCATCTGACTTAATTGCACAAAGAGGTTAAGTATATAAGGATCACAAAACTGTAGTAATTACATGCTCACAGAAATTGCCTCAGTACCAAAAATGACGAGTCTGGGTTTTGTTCGTTTGCTGTGCAACCGTTCTGATATTTGCAAGAAAATTTAATTTTCCTAATTTTCTGAGTGCTTTTACGGCTCACCACTTTTCAATTTAAGAAATGAAGTAGTTAACGTGTACAATAGAGATTGGGAAAAGGAAACTGTAGAACGCTACCGAAATGAGAAGGAAGCATTCCCTGACTCATAGCAGTTACATCCACGCTCCATTTCATAACCAAGTTTCTAACAACATCCCTGAAACCCAACACTGTCTGGTGAATCAGAAGACTTTCTGACTAATTGCAGCACCAAACTATTGGAATGCGGCCAACAAACACAAGAATGACAACGCACTTTATTGCACTATTTCGTTCCTATGCCAGGCATTTGATGCCGACCACTCCAATCTAACGGTAACTCCAGTTTCAAATAATCCTAGTTGAGTGCTGTAAAACTGTCAAAATGATACAACCACTCCCAATGCTCAGAAGTTTGAATCTTTTATATCTTTCAGCTATTCTACATTGGGTAAGAACCCAAACACATGTTTCAAGTTAATTTTGTTATTGTACAAATGTGCACAACTATATGGTACAGACTATTTGTACAGCAGAGATTTCTTAATAAAAAATAATAATAGTAATAATAATAATAATAATAATAATAATAATAATAATAATAATAATAATAATAATAATAATAATAATAATAATAATAATAATAATAATAATAATAATAATAATAATAATAATAATAATAATAATAATAATAATAATAATAATAATAATAATAATAATAATAATAATAAAAGAATTAACAAAAGAAATAGTACAGGATACAGCCAAGTTAAGAAAGTTAATACAAAATTACCACTTGAAAAAAAAAAAAAAAACAAGAAAAGAAAAAGAAAACAACTACAATTTGGACAGAAGAAATAAGAAAAAATCACAGTGACAGGATTATTGGAAAGATAGAAAGGATAAGAAGTGAATATAAATGCAGTGGGTTGCTTAACGTGGTCCGTAGATGGTCTGAAGCGAAATAAAAAAAATATGTGATGCCGGCCGACGGTAGCGGCAACAGCAAAGGCTCGGGGTTGGGCTGCCTCACAGCACTGACGGTGCATGCAACAAAGGTACTCGCGACTGTTATGAGCACGTGACGATTAGAGCGGCAGAAGGAGTGAGTCAAGGTTACGAGAGGAAAATACCTGCGAGTTTTAATATCACGAAGGACTGAAGACTGTGTTACCATCTGTAAAAGAGAGCTGTATATTTGTACAAAACTTTTGGAGGAAAATAAAGTGAGACAAAAAATAACTGGACTGGACTGTTGTAATTTTTGTCACATGCTGTCAGAAGTGGGATTTTGTCATTTACCATATATTCTCAAATCATTCATACAAAAACCGCCTGCTGTAATTAACGGCGATAAATATTTCCTGGAAATGGTTTCAATAACGTGATAGACCACAGGAGCATAAAGGAGAGGGAAACGAGCTATCGGTTTATTAAAGGTTATCTATCGATATTTGCTAGCCTTAGTATTACTATTCTTCGCACGATTTCATTATAAATAATAGAAGGATAACTTCATCATTCAAAGCTCACTGCTTGAAGAGCTGGAATATCTAAGCAAAAAAGTGAGTACTTTGGAACTAATACCACAAAATGTTTTAACCAGCTCCACATTTTTCTTTGTAGTAAGCTTTTGTGGTATCCCATGTACACAACTGCGTTGGAATGAAAAGTAATCCATAGACTGTCTACATAAGATTCAAAATATACAGTACATTTCAAGCCTAAAATGTTATACAATTTTAATCAAAATTTAGTATTATTAGAGCCCACAGCTTGCTACATCTCCCTTATTTTTCCAAACATTAGTCAGTAGTGTGATGATATTACTAGGTGAACAGTTTGTATAGTACTCTTACTATTTGTTCGGTTCAAGGTATGGCATGGATTATCACTCCTTCTTCTTCTTCTTTCTTCTAAGCATTACAGCCCACTGTGAGCTTCAGCTTCCCTTAGCTTTTGCTTCCATTCATCCTTATCCATAGCCTTCCTTCTCGATATCCTAACATCGAGTAGTTGCATTGCATCCTTTCTTACACCGTCTTCCCATGGACAATCACTCCTAGGATAGTTTAATCAGACACTGATGACAACACAAGACTGCTTTTATATAATTTAAGAATTATGTTTCCGCATTTCGATGTTGTCAGTTCAAAAGGCAGTGCCTTTGCATAAACCCAGGCGGGATATTCCTTTGCCAGGATAGAGCTGTTTCGCGTGTTTAGATGGCTTTCCTTCTTCATTAATTTGACAGCCAAGTAATTTACCAGCTTGGGCGCACAGATACGGCATCTTGCCAGAATTTTTCTTGAAGTTTTGCATTCCTCTGGTAAACTCGATGAGGGCCAGAACAGCTGATTCTATTGAAGGATACGTCTGCGCATTTTACTTCAAGCGTATGTTATTTATTAGGCTAGGCATACGCCAGTGAAGTAAAATTGTAGTCTGCATACACCAGGCTTTAACAGATGAGATTAATCAAACTAACGGTCGAATTCCTTACCGCCTCTCTCCTCAGTGAAATGTGCTGGACGTAATCGTACAAGGTGTTTTACCACTCTCCGTTATGATTTAGTTTTATGCAACCTGCGCTTTAGAGATAATCTACAAACACCACTCTGTTCCTATTCAGAATTAACATAGCAATACTCGGAAAGTAGCGCACCTGCCTCTGGCGCGAGGTACGGGGTTCGATCCCCGGTATCGGCGTGGGTGATTTGGTCCGAGGTGCACTCAGCCTCGTGACTCCAACTGAGGAGCTACCCTAATAGTCCCTCAAATATCAAGGAGTCACCTTACGGTCGCGGAAATCGGTGCGGTAACCCCCGCCACCCTATCCTGCACTCCTCCGTGGCCTTGGCTACGGCTGGAGGACGATCGCATTTGTTCCCCTTGTCATGCTGCTGCGGCGACGCTTGCCAACGCTTCCAACCCTGAAACAAACCTAATGCTATGAAGGGACGGGACATTCAGAGGATAAGCAAATCCTTCCCAATGCGTCTGATGACCGGGGCAAATTTCTGACAAACCCATGAGTCAGGAAGGTGGGCTACGGGGATCGAACCAGCGACTTCCCCGAATGCAGGCCACAGACATTATCGCCTGAGCCATCCCACTCGGTTTATCTTAAATAACATGCCAGTCATCTCACTCCTTTTTATATCAAAGTTTTCTCCCTATCACTAAAGAAATACTTTGTTTTTATAATTAGTACGACTAGCAAAAGTTAATAGAGTACATTTATTACAAGATCCTATGTAGCGTTCCACTCTTAGAAGACAGTATGGAGTTAAATGGGATATATCTGTATCTAGCGCATCAAGTTGCCATTAGCCGCGTGCTTTTCTAACCTCGCGCTGTTGCCAGATTCCTAATAGCATGGTATAAATATTCATTTGTTATAAATTTCAGATTTGAACACATTATCCTATGCAGAATTTTTTTCTCTCTCAGGTTATATCCTTTTCAGAGTCATTATACATTTCTATGGGCCCAAATTTCTTCTGAAAACGTTTTTTTTCAATAGAAGTCCGATATTTGCTGTTTCTATACTCATCACGCACTAACTAACAAACTAACTTCTAGAATGCATCTATATTTTTTCTTAGGTAGAGTAAACTATAGTGCTACTACCTGCCTACTTTGAATTCTCTATGTTTACCCAGTTAAGTGTTATAATTTTTTAAATGAAATGTTTTCAGAAAATTTTATATCTGTGCACTGCAAAAGTTACGCAGTGTGAAACTTTTTTGTTATTGAGTTTACATCAGGGAACCAGAGAGAACAAATGTTGACGAAGGTTGGAGAAAGTTTTTAAAATAAACCAAAAGGCAGTAACCTCTTTCTTTTATCCAGTAAGGCAAACAAAAGGTATTCATCTATTCAGCGTCAGGCCTGACACAGAAGATAGTATAAGGAGCAGCACTAGCATTAGTTCGAAAGAAGCCGTGTGTGTAACTGTGAGCTGTTATTGCGTTTTTGTTTAATATTTTTGTAAACATTTGTAGTTATGGAGGGGGGAAGCTAGGAAGAGACGATATATTGGTAAATTAAGAAGTAAGGAACGCCAAATTATTATGAATGTGTTAGATTATTTTTGAAGCAAAATGCGTGTAAGGCAGTAAAAGAAACAGCTAAGGCTATCGGGTGTTCAGAAGCAGTAGTGTGTAGGATTAAATAGGAACTAATGAAAGGACCTCTAAGAACGCCATCGAAAAAGAAAGCAAAAAGGGCGGGACTATACAAAACGCTAGGTTAACGCAATATGATTGAATAGTGCAAGGTGGAGTGCGGCGAATTGTTCATTCTTTACAGTTTGCAAATATTCCACCCATGCTGAATATAATTTTGTCACTATTCAACAGTGATGAGACCGTACCAAATTTATCAAGGGCCACTCTTAGTTGGTTCTTACATGATTTGGGGTTCGAATATGAAAGAAGGGTAACAAGTGCATATTAATAGAAAGAGACGATATCGATATCAGATGGCGACATAAATATCTAAAAGACGTACAAAGGTTTAGGGACCAGGGGAAATCAGTTGTTTATACAGACGAGTCATTTGTAAATTTAGGTCATACAGTAACAAAGGCATGGAGGGATACCAAAGTTAAAAGTGTCCGTCAAGCAGCAATTGAAGGACAAAGTGCAGGACTCCGGTTTCCTCGAGTCGCTTGCGGAGAAAGATTCGCAACTATAGCTATTTTCACGTCATGAAGGCACAACGGGCTCTTATGGACCATGTTATTCTTATGGAAGAATCAGGTGCGCCGTTGCCAAATTTGTGTGTTTTCAAATGCGACTAAGATAAAGTATGAACATGCATTTCGGTGTAAAATGTGCCGAAGAATACTATGGTATGCACGATAAACCTTTTATGCAATTGTATATTTTTTAAAATAATAAAATGTAAAATTTTGTTGAAAGCAGATGTTTTAACATTTTTCTCGCTCCGCACGTTTAAACATGGTTTTAAAAAGAAATAATTGCAATGGAAAAATCTGGATTATTCGCTTGCTTTTATAGGCCACGTTAGTATTCAGGTTATATCAATATGTCTAAACATATTTTTTTACAAAAATAAAGTTTAAAACGAAGTGTTAGGATTCTTCGTTTATACAGTGGAAAATGTCGTCGCTGGCTAATTATCGTTCTGTAAGTCCACGTAAAAACTTCCAGCGACAAAGTTGTTAAGGAAATAACGAAATTATTTTTTATATAAATATGGAACATCTCCAGTAACAAGCCATCCATAAATTACCATTTAAAGGCAAATGTTTTTAGCGCGCAAAGAACACGGCCAACAACACTTGGTTCTCCTGTCTTGCAGACGATGGAAACCAGATGTGTGGCAGTTGAAGGGCCGATTAGAGATTGTACTTTAGTGGAGGTTTTCAGTAGGTTTCGGGAATTTGAGGTGTGAGCGAGTTTTACTAGTTCTCTGGTAATCGTGTGCATGTAGTTAAGTGATCAGTGCGCAGTGGATCGTAGAAGAAAAGGCGAAATTATTAAAAGTGGCGAGCGAAAAACAATTCTTAGGGTGTATGATTATTTAAAGGAAAAGAACCCTGGACATAGTGACTCGTTTATTTATTATATTTAGTTCAAATGTAAAGTGCTGACAGTTATTAAGAGAGTGCAATAAATTGAGGCATATTACTAGAAATTAACTGAAAAACATAATAATTTGAAACTGTCCTTGCAATAAATGGCATTTGTGTAATTATAAATTAAATATATACAGCATGGAAGTTCTATAAACCATGTAGGTACATGCATCTTTGCAAGCACTCATAACAGCGGTTTTGCCAGAGACGGCAAGGCATACGGGGAAACAGACATAACCTAACGGTATTTCCTTCCGGCCTGAGGGGTTAATGACACATAGGTAAGGGTTGTTCCCAGGTTTGCGGGAAAATCTGCCGAAATTATTAAAAGTGGCGAGCGAAAAACAATTCTTAGTTGTTTGGTGATGATAATAAAAATAAAAATAGTAATAATAATAATAATAATAATAATAATAATAATAATAATAATAATAATAATAATAATAATAATAATAATAATAATAATAATAATAATAATAATAATAATAATAATAATAATAATAATAATAATAATAATAATGATAATAACTAATAACTAATAATAAACCTGGTTGTGAGTAAAAACGCGGTAATCACAGTGGCGCAATATACGTGGCAACGCCGCGCTGATTCTCCATAAGAGCCATTGTGCCATCATAACGTGAAAACTCCTTTAGTACATGTTGCAACACTGCGCTCCATTTAATGTGTACTGTCTTTTAAGGGTGGAACGCGCTTTAGTATTCGAGATTTATATCAGCAACGTATTGAAAAAATCTTGGCACTATCTGAGTCAAATCAAAATATAAAGAAGGAATGGCAAGAGTTGATAAACTTTATTCGAAATCCAACAGAAGAAGCTTTAGAAAAAAGAAGAAAATACGAATAAAAGAAGACTTCCTATTTGGAATGAAGAAATAACACATATGATTCAGAGAGAAAGAAGCATATTTGAAATATCTCAGTGCGAGGCAATTGGAGGATCATATTGAGTAAAAAGGGCATACCGTCCTGGTTAAGAGAGAATTTAGAAGAATAAGAAAACAAATTGGAAGATGATGTTGGGTGATTATGATGTCCATGGAAAGAATGTAAGGGCATGTAAGGTGCTAAAGCAATTAAATAAGTAGGAAAAAGATACGCTGCAGTTAAATATCTCCAAAGAGATGTGGTTACATTATTTTCAGGATCCATGGCGCGGGGAAAAATAAAATACAGTGACAGCTATAGCAAATGGAAATGTATACCCATATGAAGAATTGGAAGAAGCATTAAAGTCCATGAAGAATATAAAAGCCCGCAGTAAAGATAATATTAATGTAGAACTTTTTAAATATGTATCTCAGAACTTAAAACTCCGTCTTTGTAATTTTATCAATCTCTGTTGGCGAATAGGACATGTTCCAGAATAAAATAAAAAATAAATAAAATAAAATCAAATAAAATCTGAATATTATACCCCGGCACCTTGACAACTATACCGGGGCATTTATTCAAATTTTCTATTTATTTAACCAAAATTATTTATATACAATCATCATTATATAATTTATGTTTCAGAATTTCTAACTGCAAAACAAAAGAAAACTACAACAAAAACATAAAAATTACCTAAAGTTACTGGTTTCCAGCAAATCTAATTCTACTAACAAGAAAATAACTAAGACATCTACACTATTCTAAAAAAGAAAACATTAATTTAAATAAACCTAACTCTATGCCACTGGTTTCCAGCGACTGGACAACTGGTTAAAAAAAAACTTCCAGCTATCTTATAAGCAAAATACCATACTGGTAACCAGCACTATATATTAAAAATTATATTTATATTTGTATAAATAAGTTCATTTACATATGAACTAAAAATTTATATAAAAATATTTATCTACATTCGGAATATAATTATACTAACTTTAAAGAAAAATAAAATGTCACCTAAAGATAGATTTAGATAATTAATCTTTTCAATAATCTAGATTTTCACCTCTTTCTAAAAACATACATTTCTTATGAATACATATCCAAATAGTTAACTTTTATGAAATTTTATTACACTATACACAACACAAATTTACTGTTTATTCTCTGCAACCCGCCCGCTGCTCAGTTGCCTAGCAACGGCCTCCATCTTCCCCTGGCTGGACTCCTCCTTCTCCTGCAACAGCAAACTTCTCTCACACATTACTTCCGCCTCATTCCTCTTGCAGTCTCCTACGATAGTCGGCATATGCTTCTCCCTCTCTTCTTCTTGATCTTATCCTTCTTCTTTCTGCCCATTCTTGCCTACCCGTTAAGACTACAAAATATCTTCTTCTATTTACTTGATTTAAATCATTTCTCTCTATTTATTATTCAATTTCTATCTGTTCTCTTTGTTGGCCTACTCCTTCTTCTTCGATGCCTTCTATTGCTACATTTCCTCTTCTCTGCCTGTCTCGTAATCTAGAAGATCTTCTTATCTCATCTATTTCAATTTGTTCATTTTCAATCCATTCTACCTCAATGTTTTCAGTTTCCCAAGCTTTTTTACTAACATAATTGGTTAAAAACTGTAGTTTTTCAATTAAATTTGGATTTCTAATTATATCATTTATATAATATCCTCCTAATTGATGCCTTTCTTCTACATTCATAGTTTCATACCTTTCACATTCAAAGATCGCATGCTCCGGGTTATCTTGTACTTGACAGATATTACATATATCAGAATTCGTTTTTTTAATTTTTTTCCAATATGTTTTATATGGTCCATGTCCAGTTATATAATGAATGAATCCTTTTGTTGGTTGAATGAAATTTAATTTTAATCTTTCTCTAATATTCTGGAAAAATCCATAAACTCTTCTACCTACAGCACATTCCGACCATTCATTTTGCCATTTATTTTTCAAAGCATTTTTTACTTCCCAAATTTTATCTGTTCTTACACCACTAATTTTATAAACTTTTTCTAAATTTCCTTTCTTTAGCCAGAATTTTGCTCCCTTTAATTTTACCAATAGATCAATGGGCCATATTGCTGTAGAGACTAACAGTGCCATTGTGGGTGTTGTATTTACTGCTCCTGTTAGCCTTAATAAGATCTTTCTTTGGGTTCTTCTTAGCAGCCTTTTAATTTGCACATTATCCATTCTTTCCGCCCAAACTGCTGCAGCATAAGTAATAATTGAGGCAAAGATTGTATTGTGATAAATTTGTATGGTCTGTAAGGGAAGTACAAAATTTAATTTTGTAATTCTTGCCAATTTTAACATTATTTTCTCAGATTTCTGCCTAATATAATCTGTATGTTTTCTGAAATTAAATTTTTCATCCAACATTATCCCCAAATATCTAACTTCTTTTACTCTTCGAATATTTTGATTATTAATTTTTATTGTTGGATCCCTTTTTAAGTTTCCTTTTAAGAGCAAATAATTTGATTTATTTGGTGCAATTTTTAATTTGGTTATTTCACACCAATTTGATAATTTTGCAGTAACTTCCTTCGCTTTAATTTCCAATTCCCTTCTGGTTTGCCCATCCACCATTATCACAATATCATCAGCATACGCAATTATATCTAAAACATTTCCATCATTTTCCAATTGTTCCAAGAGACTTTCTGACAAAATATCCCAAAAAAGGGGCCCCAAAATAGAACCCTGAGGACAGCCTTTAGTAATTTGCTTCCTAGTGTCGTAATTTGAGCCTCCAATGTATGCTTCTCTATTTAGACAATAATCTTTTAATAAATTATATATGGTACCTGGATATTCCTTCTCTCTTAAGATGCCAAAAAAATACGGCCACCATAAATTATCAAAAGCACCAGATATATCCACAGATATTCCAATTACATAATTTTTTGAGCTTTTTAACACAATATCTTGTACTTTTAAAATAGCATCCTCAGTTGAATATCCTTTCCTGAATCCAAATTGTTTCATATTCATCCCTATCATTATTCTAAATTCCATCATCCTTTTATAAATTAATTGTTCAAATATTTTGCCTAAAGAGTTTAACAAGCATACTGGTCTAAAAGATTTTGGTTGTGTTCTGTCTTTATCTGCTCCTTTACTTAAGATCACAACTTTGGCTTCCTTCCAAATATTTGGAAATCTTCCTCTTACTAAACAGTCATTAAATAAAAAATACAAAAATAAAATTATTTCTTCCCGTAGATTATATAAGACTTCATTTATAATACCATCTGGACCAGGTGCCTTTTTCTTTTTCAATTTTTCAAGAATTAATTTTATTTCCATCAAATCAAATGGATAAACAACACTTCCTTTATACCGCAAATTCATCTGATTTCTTCTTGCCACATGAATATCATTATCCTCTTCCTGATTATCATCTGGCAGTAACGTATGTAACAATAATTTTACCGATTCTTCCCCACTTTCTGTCATTTGTCCATTTCCTTTATCTAAAGTTGTTAATATTTCCGGTTTCTTGATTTTGTCCATGATGATTTTATATGGTTGTCCCCAGATATCCGTTTTTAAGTTTTGCTCAACAAATTTCTCCCAGTATTGTTTTCTTGTATCTTCTAATAATAATTTATATTTATTTTTGGCTTCCCTATATTTCCTCAAATTTTCTTCTCTTTCCATATATATGTTCGATTTTTGATAAATTCTTCTCAATTTCCTGGTTATTGACCTTTGCTTCTGTAACTTATTTGTCCAGATTTTCTCTTTAATATTAAAAATCTTTAATTTCGGAACAGATCTTGATACCGCTAGATTAATAGCTTCTGTTAGGTTTCTTGCATCAAAATCAACTGATAATCCCGTATATTGTAATTCTAATTCTTTAAATTCTTGCCTCATTTGTTCCCAATTTGCCCTTTTAAAATTATATCTTATTTCTACATCTTCTTGAAGTATCTTCTTCTCCAGCAGAAAGTCAAAATAAATCAAATTATGATCACTTGTTGTTTGACCTTGTGTGACCCTCCAATTAATGATTTTTTTCTCCGCATTGCTAGAAGCTAAAGTAATATCTATATTTTCCTCCGCCCCTGCTCTATTTTGAAATGTTGGAGGATTTCCAGATTTATTCATTACATATAAATTCAATTCCGAAATAATTTCTTCCAATTTCTCTCCTCTTTCGTCGGGATTTTTACTATACCACCATGTAGACTTTGCATTGCAATCGCAAACATGTATAATTTCTTTATCTCTAAATTTATTTTGAATATTTTGCAATTTATTTAAAAAAGGTTCAATGTCCCAACTATATTGAAAATAATAGTTTGCTAATATAAAACTACCTTGCCTGCTTATAATTTCAATACAATTTACATGCGTATCCAAAAACTGTGCTATATTTACTATTTCCAAACTTTCATTAATAATTACTATTGCTGCCATTGCATTTTTCGAAGATAATATTTGTCTTGATCTCAAGGGCATAAAAGGAATATAAGAATGTACAACATACGGTTCCTGAATGCAGATTATATCCAATTTTAATTCTTCTATTAATTTTCTAATTTCCCCCATAACTAATTTGCTTCTTTGCCCATTTATCTGAGCTATTCTCAAATTTATTTCCATGATAAATTTTTAAAACTTAGTCCGCTAAAAACATTTGTTCTTAATTTAGCAAAATTTTGTCTATTTTCATCCACTTCCTTTGCCATATTATGGTTAAAAAATTTTCGTTTTGTTATGGGTTTCCTCACTTGGGTTACTTTATTCTTCTGATTTAAATTTATCTTATTACTTGTGTTAATGGCCGATATACAAGATCCTATCACATTATCTGATTTGTTAATTCTGCTCGGAATTTTTTTAGTATTTATTTTACAAGATATTGGTTTTGGTTTAAATACTGTATCAGTCTGTTTATTAATAATTATAATTTCCTTAGGCTTTTCTTTTACTTGTTTCATTTTTCTAATTGTCCCCGGATGTCTGGTCTGCACGTAGCAATAAGGCCAATTTGCTGACGAATCAAATACCACCCTTCCATAGCATAATACGAAATCATTATACAGTTCTTCCAGGTCCCAAATTTCTCCTCTTCTTTCAAAAGCTTTCTCTAATAAATCTTTTAGATCCTCTGCATTGGTTGGTAAATTTTTTGTTCTTAATTCCATTTTATCTATGGCATTTGGGATCGTAAAAGTAATTTTATCTCCATTTTCATATAATTTTCGCACAACAAGTCTTAAGGCTGCCATCAATGTTTTAGGTTCTTCAAGTCTACTTAATTTTAACATTAGCTCAAAATTTTGATAAATTTCCTTAACATTTTCATTTTCACTTTTCTTTTCCTTACTTTTCTCACTTCCTTGTTCAACTACTAAATTTACATTCTCTTTTTCCTCATGCTCTATACATATATTATGTTCCAGAATGCTGGCAAAGTGCAGTAGTAATTCCGGTATTTAAAAAAGGAAATGGTAATGGCTGTAGTAATTATAGCAATTAGCCTTTTAAATTGCGAATATAAAATATAGGCTAACATAATAGCCAAACGATTAGGGCCAGTATCAGAAATATTTATTGCAGAAGAACAAAACGACTTTAGACCAGGCAGATCCTGCATTGAGCCTGATTATTGAAAAACATCATGAATACATTCTGCCTACATTTATGACTTTTATAATATAAGTATATACTATCAGAAGGCATTTGACAGAGTCATTCGGTTAAACTTATGGGATATAATGAATAGATGTGTTGTGCCTCAGCATTTAATAAGAGCGGTACAGAGTTTATATATTAACAATAACATAAAAATAAGGTATAATGCAATGAATGGCTTTAAAGTAAAGTGTATTTCACAAGGAATAAGACAAGGGCGTCCTTTCGCACCTGCCTTATTTAATATTTATATAAATGATGTAGCTAAAATTTGGCAAGGACAGCGGATTGATAATTTTAAACTTAATAAGGTTGTTTTAAATACATTCCTTTTTGCAGACGACCAGGTTATGTTTGCAGAAACGGATTGTCTGGATGTTACATAAAATGCCAAATCCTATAATTTAAATATCTCTGTAAAGAAAACTTAAGTCATGGCATTTCGTGGATAAAAACAGGGAGCTAAAATCGTAATTGGGAAGGGCATTTTAGATCAAGTCCTTCTTTTTACTTTTCTTGGTTGTGGCATTTCTTATTTGTACTCTAAGCACCCCGAGAAAAAAATTATATGACTTTCAACAAATGGTGGATACAATAAAAGAACACTTTAAAAAGGTAAGGCAAGAGACGATCCTCAAATTTTATGTAGTGTTGGCCGTGCCTATGTTGATTTAGGGTGCAGAAACCTGGACATTAACTAGTTTGGCAAAAAGAATTGAAGGAGCAGAAATGAGATTGTTAAGACTATTGTCAGTTTCCGATTGCAAGATCACAAAAGGATCCAGTTAGGTATTAAGGAATTCTGCGGAAGATAGATCTGTATAGGAATAAATGACATGAGCATATGACACGGATGAAGAAAGGCCGTATCCCTATAGAAATCTATGAATACAAACTCCAAGGGAGAAGAAATATCGGACGACCTAGAAAGAGATGTTGGGATCAGTTGTGAATTGCTTGGTTTCGGAACAGAAAGTACTAATCCGAATTGTATATGATGATAATTAATATAACATAATAAGTAAGTCTTTTACCTTATAAATGTCAAATTTTGATGAAGTGAGGATGTAGAAGACATTCATTTTGTTTTTGTTAGCAGAATGTAAAACAATCATTGAGGATAGAACTTACAAATGACTATGCATGTTTAAAAATACTGAGCAAAAAGGTGAGTTTTATTACACGGATTTAAAACGAAATATTTGAAACTCGCTGCTTTTACACAAGTAAATGCCCTTCTGAATAAATTGCTAAGGGTCACGAGAGTCGATACAGGAACCTTAAGGAAAGCGAGACTAAATGGGCGTGCAGCGAGGTTTAAATTAGCTCAAATACAAAACACTGCCGCGGAACACAAAAAGTTTGAGAACAAATTTTGCTGCCACGTGTTGCTTTAAACAACCAACCATCCCTTGGTTAAATTTAATTAACAAGATCAATGAAGCGTGCTCTCACAAATTGTGTTACACAAATTTCCACTAAGACCTAATTTATACTAGCTCTTGTTGTTAAAAGCTAATACGGCATATTTTACACCAAATGTTTTCAGAAAACGTCATGTAGAAACAACAAATACGAGGGAGGCATAAAGGAAGTATAATATTATAAAGAGAAATTTTGTGTGGGTGTGTGTGTAGGAGGATATGTTGGCACTTTACTGTGTAAAGTGGAGATTCTTTAACTGTAAGTTCCCAAAGGGTTACAAAGGTGTTACAAGGTTCGGAGAGGGATGAAGCACTAAAATCCATGGAATATCATTAGTACGTGTGGTCCTGAGGGGTGAGGTGAGAGGACACAGAGGGCGGCCGCAACTAGCAACACTACAGCAGGGTCCTATAGGGTCCTATAGTTTGTAGACTGAGAGATCGCCTCCGATCCAGAGGATGAAGCCTTACAAAGGTCCCTATCATACAACGCTGAAACTCCCGCCGGTTTACAAACCTGAAACAGCCTAGTAGGATGAAGGTGAAGTGAGCTGAGAAGTGAAATTTCCAGCAGTCGCCTAGTAACCCGTGAGGGAGGGAGAAAAAAAAACCATGGGTTAGGAAGATGGGCCGCGGGGATCAAATCCACGACCTCCCGAGTGGGATTCGCACACTTTATCCCGGTGCCGCTTCGCTCGGTACCCAAAGGGGTAAAATGAAAAGCTTTACTATCATAAAATTTAATTACCTATTGGAAGGAGAAAGATTGCACATATAATGGGCTGGTCCCGTAGCTCAGTCGTAGAGCCCGCTGTTCAAGGGGTCCCGGTTTCTGTTCCCAGCTGGGGGACGGGGTGGAACATTTTTTTAGCTAACATTATCCATTACCCTTCCAAGGGCTGTAAGTATGAGTGTGTGAATTTAATGTATAAAAACTCCAAAGACACAAAATAAATTAATAGGCGATATGTTACAAAGAACATGACTGATACGATTATTGGAGTTAAAGGGTGGTATAAATGAACAATAAAAAAGAAGAAAAGAAAACATGGTATTTCGTGTTATGAAGTTTATGTCTTTGAGTTTCCCTTTGAACACCTAAAGTTTGTTATGTAGCAATATTTTTGGCGCCGACAAAACTTGGTACACAGGGGATTCAGAAATAACAAGCTACCCCAAAAAAGTCCAAAACTTACCCTGAATTTATTTTGAATCCCTATACAAATCAATGCTGTTTGGCCTATCTAGAAAAGCTTTGTACATTTATCTATAGTTATAAGTAGCTACCTTACACTCCCATACACTACCCACATAACATTTTCAAAGCTTTTGCAGAAATCTGCTCTCTTTAAACTCATCGATCAAAATAGTGCCATAGGCAAAATTCATGTACCTTACAAAGTCCAAAAACTACCCAGCCCTTATTTTCAAATATGTAATGTGTAGTATCTTGAAGTGTTTATAAGCTACCCTTAGCTTTATTTCCAATTCTTTATTGACAGTTATACTACCTGGCAATCAGTGCACACGTGTTTGCTTTGAACCATAGAACTTGGCAAAAATTATAGAATATCTCTAAACTCCAAATTCTGATTCATATGAACTCCTTATGTGTATATTTGCAGCATTTTCCCGATAGTCATTTTTGAGCAATTGCACCTTGGGTATGAATGGCAATTTTTGCTACTCACGATCTTGAAAAATTATTACTATCCTAATTTTTTACTTACAGAATTCCGAACGAATTAAAAGTGTCAAACTTTTCAATTCGACCGGAGCTTAAAAACGGTGGTCTAATTAATTACTTTTTGGAGAAGATATAGAACTAACTCTAAATGCTGCCGAGAGTTTGGACTGTTTTACAAATGACTGACTTACGGATGGAATAATCACTCATTCTTGAATATATGTATAATAATTTAGAGTAAATATAGGCATTAAGGCTTAGATATAGGCCTATGAGAAATGTTTGAAGCCTCCTTAGAATGGCAATGTAGAGAAAGACAGTTATCCGTTATTAATCGATTTGCTTTACTTCTCGCCTTATCGAACGCTTTATCATTGCCACGGTACAAAATCTCAGACAAGTTCGCCTCTCATGTCCAAACTTCTTGTTATTAAGCTAGTTCAGCAATCAGACGGAAATCGCTCGGGGCCCTAACGCGATGATCAAGATGTTCCCAAAATAGTACACAAATCTCTTCAGGATCAATTGAGCCGTGTGTGGTCTGGCGTTGTCGTGATGGAACAGTATTAGAAATGTGGCCTGGAGCAACAGAACTTCGATATATGATACACCGTTCACATCTTTACTTTGATATGTGAGATTCTCTTGGCCTTCCATGTGTAGATTGAAAATTTTGGCATGAAGGCTAAGGAAAGGATATTCCCTCCGAATTGAGACAAGCTGTGATTAAGTTCTGTATGTTGGGTTGGGCATTCGTTTTCGGTAGATATGCTTGAGGGAGATGCCTTAATTCATATTCACATCTCCTTTGAGAGCCACCGCGACCGTCAGGTGTGCATACTCTCCTGGGGAACATTGTAGGGAATTGATCAAACGGAAAAACTAAAAAGTAAGGAGGAAAAAGCACACGGTTGTAGGACTGTACAGCATCACTATTCTCAATTGGAAGCGAAGGAAATATAATCCATTCTACATCCCTGGACGTGCGCTTATTTGTTCAAAGTACTTTCAGTAGAATATTTCTTGATTAAACTTTACTTTACAGTACATTGCGTTTGGCTTAAAACTAATTTTGTTTCGTATTTTTGTGTTTTAAGGATATCTGTTCCATCCATTTAGGAAGTTATACTACTATACAAAAACTAACGGGATTTCTAGCAACGTCTCATTGTCAATCTTGGAGCTCATCATGAAGAATGTCAATGTGAATAGTTATGGGAAGAGCTATAGTAAACTTTACTTACCGAATTCATTTAGTTCATTTCAAAGATATGCCTTATGGTAATTCAGTGAAATACTAAATAAAAAATCTGATGTGTTGCACTCACATGACTTTCTCTACCTTGAACGAACAATTCTTACAAACTCTTAATCCACTATCTTCTTCATGTTAGTCGAGAAACATTTTCAGAAATTATCTCATTGCTAATTTTCTTGTAGATACAAGGGGAATATGGGAACACAGTAGGCTTTGAACGATAGTCAAATCTTTTAAAGCTGGTCGCTATATGAAGGCTTTGAAATCCCGTTCTCTTTGCACGGCCAAGAGCTAAAAAAGTGAATAACGACCTTCCATTTGAGAAAATTATTGTAAAACCCACACAAATAACAAGGGGTACCTTCGAAATGGTTCACTCCACAAAAAATACATTCGGGTATAACCTGTGTGTCTTAACGTGATCTATATTTTTTGTGCAGTAAGATTACCAGTTATGCAAAAATCACCAAGAGTAAACAGGACTACATGGGCTATAGCCAGAAAATTCAAGATAAACATTTCATTAGCCATACAAATATATATGATATTTTAATCAAAATCAAAATGTTAGAAAAATTTTCCATATAAAGGTAGTTTAGAGTGGAGCAATTTTCTTTAAAATCTTTGGTCGCATCCTTGAAAGATATTAAACTTAAATAGGTACCAACTTTGGTTTTTAACGGAGTTCTCGTTTTTGAGTTATGCTGTTCAAGACAGGCAGACAGATATACACACACGTGTACACGCACCTCTATCTAAAATTTTTTTTTTTTTTTTTTTTTTTTTTGACGGGGTCTCTAAACATATTTCCCGTGAGATCTCCACTTCTTAATTTTTTGTCGAATACAATACTTCCCCTACTTACTATACGTAGTAAAGAAAGTAAAAATATATTTACATACATCAGTTGATAATTAGTCTCATTTACAAGAAGTTCTTCAATTTTCTTACTAAGAAGTAAATAAAAGTAAACTTATGTAAACAAAATAACAAATGATTAAAAAAAGAGCATAATAGAAAAGTAACTGAGTAGCAGTCATGCAATTATATAGGGTTGGGTTACAAAGATCTCCTAACTGATTTGTTCGCTCATTACATTTAGAGACGGCCTTCATCCATACCTTCATTATGTCTACGATAAAGACAATGTCGACGGCATATTCTACATGTGGCACTTAAGAAAAGGCGGCTTGACACGCCTATTCTAACAAAAGATCAAGACCGGGATCATGGACATCATTTGTTAGCAGAGACAAAGAAGAACTTCAGCATCAGCTGTGGATTCACCACTATATCAAGCTCTAAGAAAACAAGGCATTTCAATTTGCACCTACTCAGCGTCATCCTTGAAGTCGTTAATTGCAAATTATTGCCAGACAGATAGTTACGGATGTACGAAAATAAGGTAATCGAGATTTGTCGCCAATGTAATCATCCTTTTTCCACAAACAAAGTCATTAGTGTCTCGCCATGTTGTAGACAGCAGGACTATGAATATATTCAATAAACAAAAGAGTAGCAGATGTAAAGTCAATTAATGCATTATGAGGTTATCACTTATCTCCTGCCGACAGTATCAGGAACTTATAATTATGTTTCGTTGAAGTACTGCTGTATAAACTATCGTTTGTTTTAATATTGATAGATTCAATATTTGCTATTTATTGACAGTATGTACGTAATGATGCTTTGAAGATAAGTGGATGGGTGAAAGGGTAGGTACCCATTGTCACCAATTAATATTTTGAATTCCTGTACATTGTAAGGTGGATTATTAAATAATACACCTTGCATTCTCCTTTTAAGTCAACCCATCAGTGAAATGTTGTTCAACATTGCTCAGAAAGTCCATTTTCAGACTATTAGTGTATATTGTATGTGTACCTTCTAGTTTCGTATTCTGCTTTCAAAGTTCCAATAGCTGTGACTGCATGGGCTATAGCCAGAAAATTCAAGATACACATTTCATTTGCCATACAAATATATATGGTATTTTAATCAAAATCAAAATGTTAGAAAAATTTTCCATATAAAGGTCGAAGGAATACAAAATTTTAAATGTTGGTACATATGCATTTTGAGCAATACTCCAATTTTCAAGTGTTACTTGTTCAAAGCTTTTTTCTTTCAACATTTTGCAATATTAAAATTACTTCACGTGATGCAAATTCCAAATAATTTTCCTGGAATTTTCAGCAGAACAAAGAAATTGATTTGTACTTTTTGTATATTTATATATTAAGACAAAATATTTTATATAATTCTTAGTGCAAAAATGAGAAAAATATCTCTAATGTTGGATGTTTAAAGCCAAACTAAAGGCACGCCAGATTTTTTAGAAGTTTAATGATGCAAAACTTAAATTTTGAGCCATAAATCTGTAATATTGCCATTACCTTTTCTATTTCCTCTGTTACGTATAGTCAGTGGCAAAGCGTGAAGTAAGTGACAGGGTAGACAGATTCATCTTGAGAAACACGGTTAAATTGCAAATGAACATTTTTACCTCTTTTATAGTTTTAGCAGCATGACGAAGAACAATATTGAGTTGGTGGACATTACAATGTAGGAATATTGCAGGAGGATAGGCATGCCTCAAAACTGTTTGAACAATGCCTTTATGGCCTGACATTGCGGTGGCTCATTAAATATGTGTGACAGATCAGTTTGTTTCACAGATGTTCCATTCCTTCAGCATTGGAAGGATGACAGTAACTGAATCCTTAGCAGCTGTGTCAGAAGACACATCGGAATCGCTCAACAGCGATTTGACTCATCGTGCTTATTACGCTATTGAAAATTCACCGAAACAGCAATTTTTATGTTGTGCTGGATTTAACAACGCAAGTGGCGCTTATCATATGTGCGATCAAGTACCATAAATAAAATTGGTTGGCATAGAAGGGTTTAGATGAGGCAGTTAAATTTTTGCTCTGAAATGAAACAATGCAATCTAGGCAACGATTGTCGTGTGCAAACGTCATCTAAAATATTACAAATGACTAATGTGTCAATAAGTCGAATATAGCAGATACAACATTAAACGCGAAATGTTCTAGCACAGACATGGACAAAATCGGCTCAAAAGGGGTACTCTAGTGAAACGCTATTGTCTCATTGTACTGATCATCCCTCCCCTTCACTGCTTTACATTTGCTTGCAATAGGCCTCAGTCAGTGGCGAGTATGACTTCGTCGGGACATCTGTCTCATGAAGAGTGGCAGAGAGAATCTTTTTGTAAGTTAAAAAAAATAGCAGCATTTGCTGTTTAATATGCGGATTTCAATTTTCACATATAAAGCGTTACAATATCAAGGGTAAATGGCAATGGAACTTTACTGCTTTATTTATTGTGAAAGAGAAACAGTTTAGTATGTTAATCATAGGGCAGCGTAAGAATATGTGCATAAGATAAAGGAAGGTTATCAAATTGAAGATTTGCCCAAACACAGAAGGTGGCTATAATAATTACTGCATGCAAAATGTGTTTGATATGAACAAAATAGTTAATACCAACGTTGAAATGATTACTGCCGCGCAGGTGGAATGAAGCCATTACTACGCTTGTATCAAAATAACCTTCGTCACACGGCAAGACAGTGTTGGGTGAGTAAGGAAAGTTCAATCGCTACCTCTCCTCCCGTATCCATGCCTGTTCTAGTAGACCTCTAGTATACGGAACTATCTTTGTCCTCGTGTTCAACGCAGACACGGGGAGTATGGTTAGTTGATTAGTTTTGCTTTCAAAACTTCAAAGGAAAGAAAATCGTATCATTAAAATCCAAAAATAATGTTTTATTTTAGTTGTAGCATTATTAGGTAATAGCAATTAAATGAATATTCAATTTTGAAAGGTGAAATTATATTTACTACTGGGATTGTATAATAAATGAGAGGATAACAAATCTTACCCAAATGTTCTTGTTGCAGAAAAATTAGTTCTGCAGCTGAGAGTAACATCTCGAAAAGAATAACGCAGCAACACCACGTGTGCTTAAAATCTCTCAGTAGGTCGCTCTACAATTCTACATACTTATAGCCTCGAGGCAAACATCCTTAATATTGCTATCAGGGCAGAGCCCTATGATACAAAATGTAATAATGGATAGACTTTATCAATGTGGGTAGACACTTCGTGAGTCAGGGACCAGTAGCAGATATTGTAGCATGTGTTCCGGAATGTGGTGTCTTAATTTTTGTACACCAATTTTGTGTAGACAACTACAAGAAAGTGTGTATTAAAGAACTATGTATATGCCAAATACTTCTCAATGCCATATTTCATTGTTTAGTCTACATTATCCACGGTACTGAACTCAGATGTGTTTCATTTTAATAGAACAATTTTGTGTAGGGTTTTACATAACGTTAAATATTATCTTAGACAAGAGTGGTCGCAAGCTTTCACAGCCGGAGGCAAAATAATGAATAATGAATTCTTCCGAGCAGCAACATTGGAGAGGCCGAGGGGCTTGGTCCACCGTAATCACCTTTAAATACCGCTACATTTCCAAAGATCACGGCTAACGAATAAGTTGACTAAGAAGATTGAGATCACGCCACTGATGATGCTCACCGCAGATTTGAATGAAACGCTTGGGCATCAAAATGCCAGCAAACAACGGCTTATCAGCCCGGAAGAATCTACTATTCATTATTCAACGTAGGTTTGATTCATTTCCCCTTCCCTTGCTCTTCTCTGAGTGGACTCTTGTTTACTGATAATCTTGATACTGTAACAAATGAGGAAACACCAGTTACTGCTAATCAGACTTTATTGCCTTCTAGTCAGCGTAGTGCCAAAGTTACACTTAAATCACTTTTGTACAAACTCAGAACTGTCGAATCGTATCAAAAATAAAAAAAAAAATGTCAGATTACAACTCGCACTGAACTGCTACTCGGCACGATTCATAGGCGCTGTCCACTGAACGCTTCGTAAATGTTTAACTCACTCCAACACTTCCCCACAAGCACGACTGGAACAACTTCTACTACTCTCCGGGCAGGTCCCTTATATAGTTCTTTAGACAATGGAAAAGTTCTGGAAGTGGAATGAGCGGGAGTGGCTGTGAGGGAACAGTCCAGACACCGCACCACCACATAACTATTGCCTCCGGATGCTCTATTGCCCTGCTGGTGGCCGGGTACTTGGGCAGGTAAACGCCTCCGGCCCGTTCTTGCTGCCGGGTGGAGATCAGTCCCAGACGGGCAGTACTTAGTAGCCGCGTCCGGGCTCATGGCCAGCGCAACAATACCGTGAAAAGGGATGCTAAAACACTGTCAGCATGTGCCACTTATTGCATACCAAATCTTGGAAATGAAATCAAAACCGACTAAGAAATTTTTAATTATTCCTTTTGTTGACTTTTGTTAATCATTTAAGATTCACATACCTCTTGGATCATGAATTTATGCCCAAAACGTTTATCAATCAGTAGTCAATCCCACCTGCTGTTTAAGCTTACTCTCGTGCCTGACGAGTCGCGTAAAGACTACTTCCCCTTCCTCAAACCAGCCATCTCAATGGCTCAATGATTCAAGGACAACTTGCGGAGAGGACTTAGCACCTCGATCGAAAGGCAAGCTTTTGTGCCTATGCCCCAGACGGAGCATCCGCGCAAGGATGGATGAGGCGAAGGTGTCCTAAAGGCGGTCGGAATGTTACCACGACAGAGCAGGTAGCAGCTTCCCTAAATTTTCCCAGTTAGAAGAACCCTGGCGGAGGCTGGCTTAGCTGCCCCCCCCCCCCTCGGGCTTGTACAAACCCATGGGAGACCCGGAAACCAGTGGTTCGCCTTCCAATCCGTGGGACGAAATTTCCAGAGCACATTTGTTCTCCCTACCGTGCTGCGGCTGCGATGCTCGCTGACACTTCCAGCAGCCCTGAAAGAAACCTAACGGCATGAAGAGAGAAACTATATGATTTATGCAACGAAATGGGGGGACAGGAAATTCGGACGATATGGAAGTCCTTCCCAGCATTTGCCAAGTGACCCGGGGAAACCTCCGAACAAAAAACGTGCATGGGTGAGGAGGTCAGTCACGGGGACCGAACCCGCAATCTCCCGAATGCGACTACAGACGTTATCGCTCTGTAACCGGCCAGCTCAAATTTTCCATGATATATTGTACTGCAAAGTCTCGCAGCAACATGGGCATAAACAACTTAATATAACGGACATGAGTATAACCTAACTGTAGGATACAGTAGACACTGCATACTTTTGGTGACTCTGTGTAACGTCAACAATAGATGACTGCGTTGGCACACGTCCCATATTGAATTTCAACTTGTTTACTTTATTAGCTTATTCGTACACCTTGATCGGTTTTAATCGAAAATAGAAAGTTCAGTATAGGTTCTGTATATCCTTTAGTCAATAGTAATTTAAATTGGAAACAGGAAAAAACACTTTCCAAGCAATAACCTCCAAGGAAGTCTTCATTCGCTAAAATGTTTTATATTAGTATGTTTCAATCAGACATTCAAGTAAAATCACCTCACAGTGAGCTGTGCATCTAAATAAGATTGGATTGTTGTGCCATTAGTGATTACAGGCATTTCGTATGTGTTTGTGACCTGTTTACTGCCTTGCTCTCACTGCAACACTTTGAATTACTGAGCTAATAAGCATGGCTCTCGATGCTAATGCAGGCCTACCACATAATCATTTAGGTCAGCGGGCGTGTAGCGTGATCTCAGGGAGAACCTAAATACCAGGCAATTCGCTTATCTGCTGCACTCCGTTTCTCTTCTATACCAGCGTGTTCCATTTGATTATTTGTGCATGTATCGTATGAACCGGAACTATTCAGTGATGACAAACCTTACTTCTTCAAGTTCTCTCTTTTAAAACAGTATAATACACAGAAGGAATTTGTGTGCTGAAAATACCCTTAAGGTTAGCCATAATGGAAGAGGATATATTGCCGTTTGTGCAATATACTGAAGCCTGTAACATACATTTATTGACGCAATGCAGTGCTAAAGTTTGAAGTAAATAAGTGAGTAAATAAGTGAGTAAGTGAGTAAGTAAGTGAGTAAGTAAGTGAGTCAGTGAGTGGGTAAGTAAGTGGGTAAGTGGGTGGGTGAGTGGGTAAGCGGGTAGGTGAGAGCATAAATGGGTGGGTAAGTGAGTGAGTGAGTGGGTAAGTGAGTGAATGGGTAAGTAAGTGGGTAAGTGAGTGGGTAAGTGGGTGGGTGAGTGGGAAAGTGGGTGAGTAAGTGAGTGCATAAGTGGGTGGGTAAGTGAGTGAGTGAATGAGTGAGTGAGTGAATGAATGGATAAATACAGACAAACACACAAACTAATTAATTAATCAATTAATTAAAAGAATAAAATAAATCGGAATGTTTGTTTTTACTTATTTAGTATCCATGTTCGCATCGATTTCGTTTTCCGGCCATTTAAATACCCACATGTTTGGCAGCTTTTTAAGGTGACAAGTATGCGTTCCGAGGTGTTGGAAATCTTTAAAGGCAGCTGTCTCCAATTTAAAATTTTCAGCACTTTCTTTGTTACAAATTGTCCCTTGCAGGACATTTATTGTTCAGTTGTAACCAAAAATTCATACTTTAAATGTATACGAAACAGGTTACAGATTCGGCAACATTCGACGTTTCATTTTGCATAATGTATTAAAAATTCAACATTAATCAAAATGTAAAACTAAACGATTAATAACTTGGCTCGATGCAATGTAATTCCTAATGTTTTATGTAACTTTCTAGAGCCACTTTTCATGAACAGAAAAATACTACGCTTAACCAATCTTAGACCCAACAATCTTTTTTTGGGAGATAGTACGATTTCATGGTCTTTCCAGTTATGTTGACATTGCAGGTAAGTGAATTATCCCGTGTTCACTTCTACCAACTTAATGTACTCTCCTATATTATGTACTTTTAAGACCTACACCCTTAAACTTAAAAACATTTTGATTATACTGACATAAAATATAATCAAACCTACTTTTTGATATTTACCTCCTCAATAATTGTCCTCTTATTTATATTGCATACATTATAATTTAAAAGAATAAAGCAGGAATCACTGTACACTTTACACTTTCGTGGTAATGATGATCGAAGATATTATGTAGAGAGTCAATGAATCTTAATACACGTTCCACGAGATAAACAGAGTAGGCCGTGCTCAAATCAATACTTATCCACAGTAATAATGGCGTTTAAGATGAACGAGTGTGTTGATTCTGAAAACGAGGAAAATTGGATATATTTCTCTCATACCTGAAAAATCTAAAGAGTGATGCGATCAAAACATCATGGAAAAATGAATGTTATGTTTCAAGGTTGGTATTTCACATTTCATTCATATGTCATATTAAATTACTAATTATCTTCCCAAAAATTGTATACAATATACGTATGTTAAGTGTTTGTACTAGTCCTCGGAAATTGAAAAGTCTCGACTGCGTCTCGTCTTTTCAAACTTTTCCTCGGTCCAGTAAAAATCACTTACTATCCTTATATCGCAATGTACTAAATGCATGAAGCATTTTAACATTTCTTCACTTCAGGGATTAGGTTCATAGTGAATATGTTCCGGTGCCCATTTCGCTCTTGGTCTTCCAAGATAGCGTTTGCCTTTTGGTTTATATCCTATGCTAAAGTTGGCAGTCTGTAGTTCGGTATCCTTTGAAGATGTTAAAACCATTTTCTGCTGTTTCTTTTTAGCTTCTACAGCAATGGTTACATCCCAAGTTCCTCCCGAATATCTGTGTTCTTTTTATCCAGTATTGTACGATATTCTAGTGTACTTCTCATGAATTTCATTTCGGCTGCCTGAACTTTTGATTTATCTTTTTGTGTCACAGTTCTGGCTTCACTTCCAATAAGCTAGTATGGGCACAGAAAGCGTATTAAAATTTATCCGTGTATCTTTTCGTGTTTTGTTGTTAAGGATCTATGAATGTGTCACAAAAATTTGGAAAACTATTAATTCTTTTATCCAGATTTATATCTAAATCATTATTTTAAATAAATGACTGTAGAGATTTGAAATTTTCTGTGTATCTTGGTTCAAGTGAAACATTTACTCAGTAAACATTTAAAAAAGCTAACAAATAATTATAAAGAGGTCTTAAGTTGATGTTAGTTCTTTTTATAATTAATTTCAATATAGAGTAAATTTAGGTTGACTCATAAAAGCCTACGTCCATCATTATGACTTTTAATACGAAATTGTTACATCGCTCTTCTGTTTGGTTCCAAACGGCTAAATATTTGCAGGAATCTGCTTAACAAAGATTAAAGTCAACAAATATAACGATTTTATAATTTAGTTTTCACAAGAAATTGTTTTGAAAAGCGGCATTCGTCAAAATAACGGATTTAGTGCACTGCAGAATCGTGCAGTCGCGTATGAACTGTATGTATGTATGCCTACAAGCCCGCCGGGCTAGAAGTGGCAAGCCAAAAACAGTTGCAAGAACAACTAAACCGTGTTTAACAAACTCCTAATGAATACTCAGCACCAAGTGTTACAAACAAGCGTTGTTATTAGTGAGAACACACAACGTGTACAAGCTGCGCCTTTTTCTTTTTCCTCGGAGAATATGCAAGAGTGTGGTGATGTATCTTCTGCAGACAGTCGAGTTTCCGCGACTGCAATATTTCATTCCTGCCACACTTAATTACACGGTTCGATTGACGGAAACGATTAAACGTTGTGCAAGACCACGCTTCTCTGACTTCCCGCCTCGCACGCACTTTGATGTGATTTATTTCAAGGGCTAGCGACTTTTAGCTTATCTTTAGCTTTCATAAATACTTTATCTTCCATGAATCGTCTCTTAGGGTGCGCCAGAGAACTATATGTTTTCCTTTTTTTCCCTCAGGCTGACATTTAGGGATAATCTCTGAATTGTGAATGTTAATAACAAGGGAGTGCACTTTAAAATATTGGTATTTTGAATACTGATCGTGTGAAGAAAATATCCACGCACTACATTTAGCCTATTTGCATTCTGTGACACTTAAGTCTGTTGTATACACATGGCTGTTGATCCACTACGGTTTGTTTATTTATTCCTTCTTTAATGTCACATTTATAGGCTGCCTTTAACATCGCAGGTCATATGGGCGTCTTTTAATCTCTGCTGTGCACTCGCTTAGCGCTGGTTTTGAACTTTGGGTTTCTATTGCGTTTGACTATTTATTACATTAAATTCACACACACATTCCCATTCCCGGTTCTAGAGAGGGTGAGGAATAATCCTAGTGGAAGGAAAATTCTCACCCTTCCAGCTGGGAATCGAACCCAGGATCCCTTGGACAGCTCACAACAGGCAGGTGCACTACCGGCTGAGCTACAGGGCCACTATTGAATAGTTTCCGTATATTATTACGGGCACTTATTCATTCCACTTCACCTTAATCGAGATAAACTTTAGTATAAATGGTTTCATTACACATTTCATTGCAGGTACAATAATAAAGGAAACTGAATCGATAGTTGTTTACATACAAGTCGCTATGTACTGGCCTTAATTCTATATTGCTTCCATGATATCGCAGAAACAACTGATTAGGGACAGCACTTTAAAATAAAAGAGTATTGGATATTTCATATAAATGAACTTGGAAACGGTGATGCCACGAAAGACATTCTAAATAAATCGTGTATTTTAAGAGGCATACATTTTTTGTGAGCACGTTTTTGTATATTTCTGTAAGTTTACCGGTTACAGGAATTACATAAACCCTTTTCCGGATGAAAAGGACTTCACAGCCTATTCCCGGGAAATTCAAGATACACGTTATATTTGTCGTTAAAATATCTTAAATACATGGTGTTTTAATCAAAACTGTCAGAGCCATTTTCAACAAAATAAAACTTATCCAAAACGTTGTCATGTAAACTGTAGTTTAGGTTCAGGAAGTTTCTTTAATATCATTTACTACGTTTCCTTGAGGAATTGAAATCGATTTAACTCCAATCCCATTCTCAATACGATCCGTGTTTACGTGTTGAATTCAATCCATATTGAGGTTGATTTGTATACGCTAGGCTCTAGCATAAATAATTCAAGCTTTTATGTTGGTCACTTGGTTTATTTTGGCGAACGTCTAAAAATATATATATTTTGCGTATTTAAGTAAGTTTTGAGCTTAGTGAATGCTTTTTTAGAGGAATATATTGCGAGAGTATAGAAACAATAAAAGTGGTTTTGTTGTGTTTTATTACTCGTACACCACTTTCGCTGAGAAAACAAAGTGACGAGCATGTTACAAGTACAGTAGAAGTTAGCATCTTTGGCGGATTCAAATTGATTTGAATCCGGTAGGTGTTTCCATGCAGCAAAATTTCGATCCGATCTCAGTTCTAAGAGGACCGGATACAAGGATTCAGTTCGACCTGAATCCACATTTCCATGTAGTATTGAATCCGGAATGAGGGCTCCAATTGATTTCAATTCCCCAGGGAGCAGTAATTGTTTCGTATCTTGGGAAGCGATTGAACTTAATACAAAAACGTTTTGGTTGTTTTTGAAACACACACAACGGGAGCGCGCGCGCGCGCACACACACACACACACACACACACACACACACACACACACACACGCACGCACACACGTTTTGTTTTGCTCAGTAAGCTTCAAAATATGTATTAGTGTGACTTCTCGATATAAAATTTCTAAGTGGAATACCATACTTTCTATACTTACTAGGTATACGCGCGCATTCTGGAGGTCGCGGGTTCGATCCCCGTGGCCGCGCACTCTGATGTGTGTTTTTCCGTGGTTTCCACATGTCACTTAGGCGAATGCTGGGGTGCATTATTTTGTACCACGGTTTCCTTTCCATAATTTCCTTCCATTCCATTTCCTTATCATCTTTCAGGTGGTGCAGTTCCAGGCATGTAGTGTAGGTAGTGTCGGGTAGAGGGAGTGGATGATTGTGCATGGTAACTGCTGTTCTCGGTGCTGGGTGGCGTCTGGCGGCCCTTGTCCTCCGTCGAGGGGGGGGGGGGGTGAGAGGGACGCTTCGTGCGTTACCACCCGGGCCCGCGGTGTGATGCTGGCTGCTTGATGGGGCCTTGCGCCGGGATGAAGACATCTCAGCACTGGTTAGGGACTTCCACGTGTCTCTGGTGAGCCTGTCTAGCTGCGAATCTGATATCACTCCTTTGGTTCCCTCATTCATCCTACCTCCTGGGGGCTGGTAGCCACAATAGACCTGTGTAGGTCGACGTGAGCGAGGTGTCCCCTTCCGTACTGTACCCTTTACCTTTACCTTTACTAGGTATAGAGTAGAGAAACTCAAAATTTTTGTTACATGTTAAATATCTATAAAATTGACATTCGTAGTTAAAGGGATTCATTATTTTGCATGTTTTGTTTTAAGGAGCAATCACTTTGACATGATGTTGCTACGTATCGCCTTTTGTTCAACGCTGCTGTTGCTGAGCATCAGTAAAACAGAGGCATGCTCATGTGCAATGACTCATCCACAAGAAACGGCCTGCTCGTCTGATTTTGGTAAGAAAACTATTTATCTACCTATAACGATTTTATAAATAGAGAACATGTCTCCAAAACCTTTGTACGAACTTGGAGGGCAATTTCATATTCATAATTCTTTATAAATGAGCATCACACATTTTAGGGCCTTTATTTTGAACATGATAGACTAGAGATATTCGTTCAAGTAATAATGAAGTTTTCCATAGTTAAGAAAGCACAACAATGAAACAATTGAGGACCACGGTTAAAAAATGCTGACATAAGAGGATAAGGTTTTCCTAATAATTCACATTATTATTATTATTATTATTATTATTATTATTATTATTATTATTATTATTATTATTATTATTATTATTATTATTATTATTATTATTATTATTATTATTATTATTACTATTATTATTTATTACGAGTTAAAACATTACTAATTGCTTTATACACAAATAAATAAGTCTTCATTTTCCTAAAACAGTTGCCCTCTGTTGTAGATTACGGGGCTGAAATAAAACTGAAGACATCTTTGTCACAAATGACAGCTAAAGCTGTCACTCCAGCCCCAATACTTATACCTAGCGTATGAACCTGTCGCCTGCCCTTCCGTTCCCCCTACAGTTCGTAGTAACGCCAGACAATACCTCCTCTACCTCTCCTCCAGCCGAATTTGCCGGCCATTCAACCATCAAGGCGAGAACAACCGATAAGATCTTGCCACGTCTCTCTTAGAAATTAAACTTTGCATAACATTTCAACATTAAATTGTTGCTAAATATATTACAATTAAGGTAAAACGGTACAGCATTGTTGAGAAATAATAAACCATTCATATCCATTCTTTAAGAAGGTAGACGGCTCGGAATATTTGACTCAAGTTATGTTTCATTCTTATTCTTTTTTTTTTTTTTTTTTTTTTTTTTTTTTTTGGTGAAACGGTTCTTTATTGACATTAATTGTATTGGACATATTTGTTATATTCATCATGTAAAATCCCTGGTTAACGCTTCCACCCATTTATTCTAATGGTTTCCAATTTCCTAAGCAACCATGTTTTTCTTACTAATCACTCATTGTTCCGTGTTTCCACAACAATTTCATTACCATTTTGTCTGTCCAATTTACAAGTTGTCAAGTCATGGAAAAATGATTGAGCGCATTAGGAGAAGATAATATTTGTACAAATAAGTACCACGTCGTGTTGGAGCGCGGTTTACACAAGTCGACATCTCCAACATGCACTCTGAGTTTATTGATTGATAGTTCCTTATGTTATCGCCCGTCGGACACGCAAATAGGCTTTCTCTTGCATCACCACTAGCGTTTGTATTTGTTCCTGACAGAGAAAGGGACGACAGTGTAGCAAACTGCCCATTTCTGTGTCCTACAGACGATAACATATGGAGCAGACTGTCAATAAACTCAGGCTGCATGTTGGAAATGTCGACTTGTGTAAACCGCGTTGTCACAAGATGTGAGACAGAATTGTTCTGCTCTCCTAATGTGCTCATTAATTTTTTGCATAGCTGTACATTTCCAATGCTTCAAGCTGATTCTCCACACTTCTCCTTAGTTTTAGAGCTTTCGGCTATAAAATGCCGTATTCCATATACAGCATTTTACTAATCTTTTAGATCATTCTTCAAAGGCCAAGAAACAATTTCCCTCTCTTTTAAAAGCTTACTTTGTTCCTGACCCTAAAAATATTTCATGTTAGGTATCTTAGGCTATGTGCTTACTCTTAATATAAATTCGGTCATGTGTTTGCTCTAATATAAGTATAATTTTAAATGCACAAGCGTATTTTCTTTGCTATTCTGCCGATAACCATAGTTCAGTCTTTTCTTGGATACGGTCTTCATTGTTACTCGACGCTTAGCTCCGTTAACATGTTATCCAGGGATACTCGTAGATTATAGTGATTTTTGTTTGTTCAAGCTGGGAAAACAAAATGGTTCGTTTTTTCCTTCAATCATCAATTAGGCAGCATTGTGACGTCTAATTATAATTTGGATTTGTCCTTTTCGACTATAATTCTCTTATACCTTACTTCGTTCTTGGATCCTCGCAATTCTTTATATTTAGACCTTTACCATCAATTAAAAAATCAGTAGGTAGTGACATGTGGGCTATTGAGAAGGACACAATGCTCTTTCAACCCTTTCTAGCACAAATTGTGTAGCCAAACTATTCGGATTCAGCCGCCTTTAAGTTGCGGCTATGCTAACTCCATGTATGAGATTGAAGATGAATGTAAGAGAATATACTACTTATCCAACTAAATCAGTCATTTGTTTCTAACAAAGATTTCAAGGTAGATTTGTAAATTGAAATTTGGAAATAATATAGCTATTTTTGCTTTTGTCTACTACGTATAGTAAGTAGGGGAAGCACTGTATCCGTCCCAAAAATTCGATGTCGAGATTTCACCGGAAATATGTGTTTTGAGGCCCCCTGAATAAAAGAAAACATCTTTAGAAAAAGGTCCGTTTGTGTGTGTGTGTGTGTGTGTGTGTGTGTGTGTGTGTGTGTGTGTGTGTGTGTGTGTGTGTGTGTATGCATCTGTGAATCTGTGTTTGTGAACATCATAACTCGAAAAGTCGTTAAAAACCAAAGTTGGTATTTAAGTTTAATATCCTTAAGAAATGCAACCTGAAAATTTTGAAGAAAATTCCTAAACTATCCTTTACATGGAAAATTTTTCGAAAATTCTGATTTTCTCAGAATGACTAATGATTTGAATTAAAATGTCATATGTACGAGATATTTTTATGGAAAATGAAATGTATATTTTGAATTTTCTGGCTATAACCCATGTAGTCCTGTTTACTCTTGATGAGTTTTGCATAACTGGTAAATCAAAGAGAGATTAAATCTTACTATACAAAACATGTAGATCTTGTTAAAACACAAAATTTATGTCCAAATGCATTTTTTGTGTGTGTGGAGTGAACAATTTCGAAGATATGTGAGTTTAGCAATACTTATATACTTTTCTCAAAAGGAAGGTCATAGTTCACTTTTTTCAACTCTTGGCTGTTTAAAGAAAACGGAATTTCGAAGCCCTCGTTTAGCTACCAGCTTTAAAATTTGACTGTCACTTAAGGCTTGTTGTATTCCCCTTGCACCTGCAAGAAAATCGCCAATAAAATAATATCTTATCTCGAGTTACATAAAGAAGAGGAACAAGAGCTTAAAAGAATAGTTAACACAATAGTAGAGAAAGTCATGTGGATGCAACACATCCGATTTTATTGGTGCATTACTTTCGTTAAAGACCAGAAAGCTTGTCATCCACTAAGATAGCAGTATAGGAATGTCCTTTTCTTCAACTCATCAACAAGCAACGTATCTCTCATTCATAAGCATCATTGGAGTAGCAGAGAATTGGCAGTAATTCATGGAGTATGATTCTCCGCGAGTTGTGGGAAAAGCTATAGTACATTATTCAGAACCTGAGATGAAGCTAAACAATGGGATACCTACATCGTTTGATGTACTGGTCGTTAATGAGGATAGGGCGCCAATAATGCTAAATTAACTGGTCATCTGAGTTCAAGGAAGTCGACTTGCAAAAAGAAGTTCCACAGACCTTTCTCGTATCCATTCGCATATCTAAATGGTACGCAAATTATATTGTTCAGGTTGTTTTAAGTTTGTAATTTGAAACAATTTGGTGTAGAAACTACAGAGAAGCAAACTCTCATCGTGCACTTTACAACAACCAAGTTCTTGGATAACAAGACTAAAAAGATAGAGGTGTAACTGAAATGTTTGAAAATTACCAAGCACCAAATTACTGCAGCTTTTCGTACGTCAGAAAACTCTATTTCACTTTCTTCTGGTGCGTCACGTCACTTAATGGCTTCGCATTCCCCAAACATTTTGAAACTTATGGACCAGAACAGAAACGTAAATGCGTACGCTCTTAGTCTCGGCGATGACTGACGTGGAGCCAGTGACCAGTGACCGAGTTCAGGTCGTACAGGTTCTCCTGTACGGGATGTCGTGTTGTGTTTGCACAGCACCTAGCCGCTAATGCGACTTTATCTGTGCGGTATTGGAGGTTGTCTTTGTGTTGTCATGCTTTTGTGTCCTTGGTAATGGATGGTTCTTTCTGTATGCCTAGTTTAGGATACAGAAAGGGGGCAGGAGTAGGTGTTGGGGTAATGATGTATTAGAAGATGGGAGTGGCATTACCCTTATCCCAGGGCGTCCTTGGGTAGCGGTAACTTTTCCTTCTTCGAGGTGCTGTGTGGTCGTATTGACCTAATGCCCGTACCAGCTGGTTGGCGTGGGAGTTTAATTTGGAGTGCATGGTTCGGGAACACTCCCTTACCAAGTCCATGATGTAGGGAAGTCCTGATTGGTTGTGGAGGATGTAAGATGGGAATCTACGTCCGGTATTGAATATCATTCTTAGCGTCCTGTTCTGCACTGATTGCAGTTTACGCATGTTAGATGGTGCTGCCGAGCCCCTTGCATGTGTAGTTCTCAAAGAAGTCGATCTGTATCACAGCTTCACTAATTGCAACATTTTCCCGAGTCTTCTTAAAGACCTCGGATTGCTGTCTTTTTACATAAACGTGATTTAGGAAACGTGGCAGGCAATTGCTCAGTTCTTCAATACAGTCTTTTACAGACCCATTTTTAACTTCTATTTCCATTCTTCCATTACGTGAACTCCACAGCTTCCATTCGCATGGAGAATTAGCAAGTTTATCCGAAATGTCTGCTCCACTCAATCCCGGGCAGTTGGAGCATCCTCCCTGCACACATTCACTCAATTTCTGATCACAAACCACTTGTGCTATGAACTTACGAAATTCAGTCTCAGTAAGTACATGATTTTTACACAATGCTTTGAGAAGAAACTTCGTATTTTCATGTATAATGCATGTGCACACATTATGTGAGATCTGACTTTGAAGACGCACGTGAGCAGGGCGTAATTCAGCGAATTTTGTCAACCCCACGGATACTTCTACTCAGTCTTGTAGAAAGAGTGCATGTGCTTCTTTTAATGTTACCACTAGATACCTAATGCGAACTTCTTTTGTTTCTCCCTGAACATGGATTTCAATAAAATCATCTCTTCCAGGAACTTCGTAAGATATTGAATCATCCTGACAGAACTTGATGATTGCACTTTTAAGTTCCTCGGATAGTTGTTTTCCTGACACCGGGACAGAATGCTTTGGTTTTACAACATGTAATCCCTCTTCAACTGCTAATTTACGAATCATTTCTTTTCTTTTACGTGGAGATTGCGGCAATGCTTCCTCAACACGTTTTCTGCACTTTCCGAAATACCGTTTGCTTTTGAAAGCGGTTGATGTTGATGGAGTATCCTTATCAATCCCTTCTTGGTCTCTTATCTTCTGTCTTGCCCACTGTGCTTGCTTATATCTCCTATATTCAGCTTTGAGGTGTTCTCTTCCTTGTTTTGTTTGTTTCAGTATTGCTCTTCCTTTCCTCATAGTCACTTCTATTGTTTCCTTCCATGTTTTGCTCCTTCAGACATTGTATTCACGTTCTCTTTGGGCTGGTGTTTTAGTCATGGAGTCAAAAACAGACTGATACGTCTATCCTGACTGAAGTCTCAAAAGCACTGTATGCGTATGCGACCACAGGGCGCCAGCACTAATTGTCCGTTAGTCACGTGTTTTGTGGGAAAACTAATGACTATAGAGGAAAACTTTCTGATACTTTTTTATTTGTTATGTTGTAATGACGCAGAATCAAAAAGGATATTTATTTCAGTCCATTACTTTTCCCTCCAGAAGACTTTATCCTTATTTACCGCGACTAACTGACATTGACACACAGTAATGATTAAAGAGGATCTAAGGATTATTTATAAATGTCGAAAATTATTAGCCATATACACGTTTCGAAGACGAAGAGTCATTGTGTGATGTACAGAACAAAAAAATTCAAACAGTTGTACATAGCTCCTGAAATATTGATATGAAAATCACCGTTATTCGCGCTTATTTTTAGTGCTTTGGAAATATATGGGTAAGAACTGAAATTTGAACCCATATTCACCTTAAAAACATTTATTTTTCACTTCATAAGATACTTTGGAGTATCTAGCATCATCTTTCCTCAGTAAAAAAAGTGAAACATTAATTTCAAATTTTAACACTCGGTATGACATGTTCTCGGAATTGCTCGACATAATTCACAGGAGGACATGCACTTAATGTAATCTATTTAAAGTAGCAATTTCACGTGTTAAATTTTATGGATAAATAATAGTAATAATAATAACAATAATAATAACAATAACAACAATAACAATATTAAAAACGACAATTATTATAATGTGGATTATCTAGGGCAGTCTACAAATGTTTATGTTTTCTGAATAGCATGGAGGGGTTTGCCCAGGTAATGATATATCAGCAGTGAAAAGGTTAATAACAAATATTAATAATACCAACAATATTAATAACAACAATAATAAATAATATTAGTAACAACAGTATTAACAACAATAATAATAATGATAATAATGATGATAATAATAATAATAATAATAATAATAGTAATAATAGTAATAATAATAATAATGATAATGATAATGATAATAATAATAATAATAATAATAATAATAATAATAATAATAATAATAATAATAATAATAATAATAATAATAATAATAATAATAATAATAATAATAATAATAATAATAATAATAATAATAATAATAATAATAATAATAATAATAATAAACAAAATAACCCAAGGCGCAACAGCCCTTCCCGGCCCAGCCGCTGTGTCCCCGACCTCCACCCACTACGGGCGTCATGAGAGGGGTGCAGTACAGGAGGGTGGTGTGTGGTCTGCGCCGCAATCCCTTCCGGCCGGTTATAGCTCCCCAATTGCTCCCTCAGGGACCTCTCGAGGCTGATTGTGCCTCACACCAGGTCTCCCAGCGGGAGAAAACCCCATGCCGGTGCCGGAAATCGAATCTGGGTCTCCTGCTTAGCAGGCAGCAGCGCTACCACCGCGCTAAGAAGATAACCTCTCGCCTCCATAGATCGCTTAAAGCTAACCGCACTCCACGGAGGAAACCGGAGTACTATGCTCCAAACTGAGTGGAATGGCTCAGGCGGTAATGTATGTGGCACGCATTCAGGAAGTCACGGGTTCGATCCCAATGGCCGACCTTCCTGATTCGTTGGTTTTATCGGAGGTTTCCTCGGATCGCCAGACGAACGTTGGGGAAAATTTCCATATGCTCTAAATTTACTGTTAGGTTTCTTTCAGGGTTCGAAGCGTCGGCAAGCGTCGTGGCAGTAGCTCGGCAGGGGGAACAAATCCGCTCTGGAAATGTCGTCCCCCGGAATAGAAAGGAGCCTACTGGTTTAAGGACTCCCCATGGGATGGTACAAGCCCGGGGATGGAGGGGAGCCAGTTTCCGAGTCCCGCGCCCTCCTTGGGAGTGCGAACCCAAAGGGGTGGGTGAAGAACTAGGTCGAGTCAGCCTCTACCGGAATGCTTCTAACTGGGAAATGCAGAGATCTTGCCTTCTGCTCTGTCGTGGCGATGTACCGGTTGCCCTTAGGATCCATTCGCCTCATCAATCCTCTCGGGAGATGCCCCGTCAGGGTCATAGGTACGAACGATCGCTTTTCGGGCGAGGTGCTAAGTCACACTCCGCAAGTTGTCATTGAGTCATTGAAGCATTCTCCAAACGCTAGGGACGGTCCAGGACATAATCTATATTTCACGATTGGGTTTAATATACTACCAGCTTTATATTTGAGCCTCCTAATTTGCTCTTCATTTGGACATGGAGAATGCCATGAAACCTCTAATCTTGTGTGCAATAAGAGAAAAACAAATTTTTAATTGAAAGAGAATGATCAGATATGGAATAGGACCTTTAAAGGGCTATATAACATACCTAAATTTATTTTGTGGTATTGCTTCGAGCACGAGCACACATACGTTTTGCCTGAAATTAGATTATACCTAAATGAGAGGAAAATGGCAACGTTTGAGCGCACATATTGGGTCATTGGTTGGCGTTCCAGGTCTCTTTCTCCTCTTTCCCCCACTGAGCCTTCTCCACAAACGAAAGATGGGCTGTTTAATTGCGGTTTGCAGATGGCTTTATTTGACTATTGGTCGGTTCGATCCTTTCCATGTCTTTTGTTAGTTACCATATGCAAAACGGAGATATTTCCATAAAAAGCTGTTCTGCTTCCATTTGGATCTCCCCTCTGTTTTAACTGCTAAGTCGTATTGCAAAAAGGATTGTGTTTTCTTTTGTTTTTCCCTGTAGTTTTGTTGGTAAAATGAATCATTATATGCCAGAGAGGACTACACCCATTTCCGTTCCCTACCTGGGTCGTCTATTTGATATTTCGCTTGTTTAATAACAAGATCAAACATACTGGTGTTGTTGAGTGTGTTAATTGTAACATTATTCCATGTAGAGCCAGGAATATGGCCTAGTTATGTATCTAGTTGCCTCCATGTAGTATCCATTTTATTTATTTTCTCCACCATGTGACTATTAGGTATAGGTTGCGCGTTCGTTCTTGACGAATGACCTTGAGCAGAAATCCAATGAGTGAGCCTACCCTTAATAAACAGGTCAGCAAATGTTTATGCTACGATAACAGACACCTCTGTTTTCCTCTGTCGCGTTTGTGTATACAGTCGACTGCAGAAGTTTTGTGCGGTACGGATGTATGTATGCATGCAACGAAAATAGCAATTCAGACGAGGGAGAGATGTCGGGAATAAATAAATGCAAGAAAGTTAAGTGGAAACAGTTATAGAGGTATAGTGTATAATACGTGTGGCTGATATTACTGCAAGTGTCATAAATTGATTTGTAGTGTTGTACTACTTCAGCTCAGAAGCATGCGCGTCATCTCACTGCAGACTGTACCTCCTCTCTCTCGTTCCCGCAAAAGCTGAGTAGAGACTCGCATTCAACCTTTCATATATAATTTTCATTCGTCAAGAAGTAACGCGCGACCTATAGAGTGTTGTATTCCCCCAAAAATTTGATAGCGAGATTTCATTGGGAATATATGTTTTGAACCACCGAATTAAAAATAGTGGGCGCGCGCATGTGTCGGTTAAATATCGAACATGGTAAGTTCAGAATCTTCCAAGTATGCGACGCGAGGATTTTAATAAAATTCTTCCATTAAGCCCTCAAAACTAGGTGCAAAATACAGAGACATGGGAAGTTGTTCTTCAACTGTTATAAATATTTACGAAAAAATAATAAGGAAAGAACCCTTGAATAGACGAACCGTTTACACTTTTAATTTATTGGAAGAACAGAGGTTAAGGAGAACTGAGAGAGAGCACTGAATTATTAGAGCTATTTGTTTAGAGAAAATTTAAAGGAGGTGTTTAAAAGCACGATATTTTATTATCTGAAATCCAATTAATGTAAAGTGAAGAAACTGCATTAAATACGTCCTTCTACGGTAAAATTTAAATTGTAATTTACGTATTCGTTTATTTATTCCTCTGTATCTGAGATACGCCAGAATAGAATAAGGACCCAATGACTGGCCGAGCAACCAGATACTTAGTGGCGAGATATAGAACCACAACACATTTCTACTTACCATTTACATGGAAAAAAAATGTTCGCTATTTTTGGGTGCGAGTGAGTGAGTGAGTGAGTGAATGAGTGGAGTTTAAGAGCCCGTCGCCATCTTTGGTTTTCCCAGAAATGGATCAAACCAATTTGATTATGTTTAAGATATTTTGTATAAATGTATATCTTGAATTTTCTGTGGGTAGCCTGCGAAGATCTCTTCATTTCGAATGATGTTTGTATATATGTCGGAAAGTACGCAATTTATGTGTATAAAAATTATATTATTACTCATTTTCGAGATATTCTTTCTTATTGGTCCGAATTTTCCGTGAAAGTGCATAACATATTAAGTCATTACATAGCAGCCAAATTTTTATACAGTTGACTATCGATTTAGTCTATTTTCTTCTTCGTAAACCTACAACGAAATTTTCAAGTGTGTAATAAAGTTTATTCGATTAACAAACGGTAGATAGAAGAATGCGTCAATGCCTTTGACCTCGCAATGTTGCTTTACCCGAAAAACTGCATATACTTATAAGCTTATGGCCTGTAAAGCATGTTTCACACACAGCTGCTGAAATATCGATTGAAAAACATTATATCTACCTTAGTATTAAAGTTTGAGGTGCGAATGTTACTTTGCAATTTGGTCCTTAATTCAAGTCTATTGAATTAGCTTGAAATTATACCTGTTATTTTGTCCGTTATTGTCGTAATTAAAATATTCTAACAGTAGGAGTTTATCTCCAAGCTGGTACTTTTTTTTTTTAAAGAAAAGCTTTATTTATACCGTCTTCAATAGCATTATCTCTGGCTCCAGGAGACTTGTAGCAACATACTGCGTAATTCTTGTTACGGATATACACTTTAGCGGCGTAATAGAGTCCAGAGCAATGACCAGTCATATCAACTTTAACAAGGATTTAAGCAAAATACTTCATCATAAAAAATATGAGCCAAAGTTTTATTTTCTGTAAAATACAAATTAATTGGATCATATTAAGGAAGCTTTCAATGTTTTTGAAGGATTTAAGCAAAATACTTCATCATAAAAAATATGAGCCAAAGTTTTATTTTCTGTAAAATACAAATTAATTGGATCATATTGAGGAAGCTTTCAATGTTTTTGATTTTTCGTACTAGTAAGTCAGTATCACATCTTCGTTCACAAGAGAGATACTGCTTATATTGCACCAGTTTTTAAATGCAAAATATTCCTTCTCATCAGTCGGCGTACTGACGCCCGTCACCACCAACCTCCGTGGCCTTGGCTGCGGCTGGAGGACGCAACGGCCGGGCGATGTGGGTAACCTCTGCATAGAGGAGATGCCCTAGGCATGATGATTATGATAATGATCATGCCCTAGGCATGATGATTATGATAATGATCATCATCATTCCTTCTTACATGGTGTCCGGATTTTTCTGGAAGCAACTCACTCAGTTTGTGGCCCCAATTGAAGCTTCCTCGGTATTTTTACCCGTTTTCGTCACAAGCTGGTTTAAAAACGAGCGCTCAGCAACGCTTTAGCAGCATTCGGACTCGGCTTATTTGGTTCGAAATACCTAACTCTTCGGTTAAAATGTTATTTTGCGTTCTTTGTACATAAATAGCTATTGCCATGTTTTTATCGATCAAAATATACCCGTATAGAAAGAAATTGGGTCTGTACAGTTGGAGCATTTCCCTTGTGAGGGTTTAATACGTATTTAACAATGACATAAATGTACAACACGATCGTGACTTATTTCATCTACTTATAAAAGGAAGAATAATAAGATAACTAATGTACATCTTTAACTGTTGGCATCGCCCATGGGAACAGGCGTAATTTACTTGTGCTCGATATGGCGTAGTTTCGTTCTGGAACTGCAAACCTGTCTGACAGACATCCTGCCTGTGTTTGCTGAGCAAGTAATTTCATTGTCCTTTGTGCTTAGTTACACTTTCTTCTTGGTTTCCCATCGGTTGTCGAACTTCTTTGCATAAAAACAAAATGGATTCTGAAGTATCCGCTGTAATTTTTCGGTTTACGTTCCATGTTGCAAGCTTCAAGCTAATACCCCGCCAAACGAGTGCGTAGAATACTCGTATGACTGACTACTTGCGGAGAGGGACTTAGCACCTCGACCGAAAGGCGATCTTTTGTGCCCATACCCTTGATGGGGCGCCTCCCTGGAGGATGGTTGAGGCGAGTGGATCCTAAGCGTGGTCGGAACGTTGCCACGACGAAGCAGTTGGCATGGCCCCTACATTTTCCCAGTTATAAGCACCCCGGCGGAGGCTGGGTCAGACCGGTTCTTCTCCCACCCCTTCGGGTTCGTACCCTCAAGGGAGGCACGGAACTCTGGAACCGGCTCCCCTGTCTTCCCCGGGCTTGTACTGTTCGCCAACGGAAAGAAAGCCCTTGACAGGAATTTGTTGCCGTTATCTGTTTGGAAACCGTTTGGAAATCCTGTGGACCAGATAATATTCCAAATGAAGTTTTAATGGGCCTCCAAGATACCTTAATTCCTTATTTGTGTTTGCTTTTCAACGATTGCCAGTGTTTTCCAGCTTGCTGGAAAGTAGCACGTGTTGTTATTCTGAAAAAAAAGGAGTAGTAAAACCTAAGTCCTATCGACCTATCTGTCTTCTTCCAACGCGCGAGTAAGGCGGTGAAGAATTGCTTTTTTAATTTGTTGTTATAATATTGAACAATGACTGACAGTGAAAGAGTTTTAGTTTTCGGAGAATTTAAAAGACTCACATTACAGGAACAAATAATTGTTATACACAAGGAACGACCAACCCCACCATTGCCTGGACTCATGTGTGCTACTAGCAAAGGCGGGAAGTTAAACTTCTCCATTAACTTGGTATGAAAAAGCCAATTGGCTAACAGGTTGTGAAAAAAGGCAAATTCTCTTGTGTTTTCCTTGTGTTTTGTTCTCCAACTCGAAGGATGTTTGGACCTTTGGTGGACTCTGATGTTAAGAATCTGGGCCGAGGAATTCAGAGGCATGAAAAATCTCCAGAGCATCTCGACAATGCACTAAAATTAACAAACTTCGGTAAAACTGAATATCGCATCGATCTAGCGTTAAGTGAAGCAGCTAGGATTTCTCGCGCCAAACACAATGAACAAGTGAAGCAAAATCGACACGTATTATCAAGTTTAGTGGATATCGTGTGTCTGTTAGGAAGGCAAGAACTAGCTGTCAGAGAACACGATGAAAGTGAATTATCATCAAACAAAGGGAACTACCGCGAGCTTTTCAAGTTATTCATGAAACGCGACGAAGTACTTCAGACACATTTAAATAATTCTAAAGCATTCATCGGCTTGTCAAAAACCATTCAAAATGATTTAATTGAATCTGTTGCAGGCCTTGTAAGGAAAGAAATAGAGGATGAAATGCATAAAGCTGCTTTCTTTGCAGTGGAGGCTGATGAAACTTCGGACGTGTCTCTCACAGAGCAGTGCTCAATAATTTTAAGATATGTAGATCCATGTGGCTACATTCAAGAACGATTTTTTGGTTTCCACAGTGTTAGTGGAGATAGAACAGCCAATACCCTACACAAATTACTGGATCAGCAGTTGGAGCCATTGAATTATGACAGAAAAATTGTTGCGCAGTCTTATGATGGCGCTGCTGTTATGGTCGGAGAATTAAACGGCTTGCAGACGAAGATCAAGCAGAAAGCAAAGCAGGCATTATTTGTACACTGTCATGCACACAGGCTTAATATTGTGCTATCACATAGCTGTAGTAGCATTGCTCAGTGCAGGGTCTTCTTTGCTAGTATCAGTGGTTTGCCCGCATTTTTTCATCAATCAATTGGAGGTTCTTACCAATATGACCAAACTTCGACTGCCTAAAGATGCTCAAAACCAGATGGAACTTCAAATCTCGTTTGGTAGAATCTGTAAAATTGCTCAGGGAAGGTCTTCTGGTAATGTTTTCCGAAATGCTGGAAGAAACAAAAAAACTGGGATGATGTTACAATTAGAGAAGCAAATGGCTACATTCGTCTTTTGGAAGACTTTGAATTCAACTTCTTTCTTTCGGTTTTCAGTCGAGTATTTTCTAAAACTGCTATTCTTTTCGATATACTCCAGGTTAAAACAAATGATTTTGATTTCTGCTGTAGGAGAGTTCTTGAAACGATTCATTTCCTGCATCAATCTAGAAACGACGCAGCCTATAAGGAACACTTCAAATCGGCTGCTAATGAAACTGGTGACGAGTTTCCTAAAATTAAGAAAAGGCGCCTTGCAGCTGTTGATCCCAAAACTCATTTCCGCCAGTTGTATTTCAACATAATCGATACGCTAGCAACACAAATGGAAGTCAGGTTCGAAGATCTGAAGAAATTATTATTTATTAATTTGCTCGACGGTTCGAAATTTGAACATTTGTCCAAGACGTTCCCAGATGTTGAATTTTCATCCTTATTGAACTGTTTCCCGGAACAATTTGATAGTGAGTTGCTTAAAAACGAACTTGTGGTGTTTTACAACAACCGTGATTTGCAGCAGAACTGTACCAAAGTCCAGGAGTTAACAGTTCCCTTCGTTAAGGAAGGCATTCATAAATGTCTTCCCAACATCTACAAACTGGCATGCTTAATTGCTACGATACCTGTGTCGACAGTAAGTGTTGAAAGAAGCTTTTCTACACTGAAAAGAATAAAAACTTACTGCAGAAACACTATGGGTCAAGACAGACTATGTTCTCTTGCTCTCATGTCTATCGAAAAAAACTTGTTGCAGCTGGAAAAAGATCCAAAATGGCATGATAGAGTAATGGAAGATTTTGCGACAGCGAAACAGTGAAAGGTAGAGTTCTTCTATCAATAAAAGGTATTGCATTTTACCCTTACAAATGCATGAATTATTATTTAAGGTTTCATAATTTTATGCAGTTAAATTCTTTCCTCCTCTAAAGACATGTGCACGAGCCGCCACTGGAATGAATATAGACTTATGATAGGCACAAATGACAGACAATATGCATTCAGGAAAAGGGCGATCTACCGAAGATGCAATATATAACATCAAATATTAATCAGACTGATAAAAAGTATAAAATTGGTATCTTTATTGATATTTCTGGAGCATTCAATATCCCTTTTTCTTCGAAAGACCAAGAAAACAAAATTATCCCAAAACCTTACACAATATTTTGAAGAGCTACTGTGACAACAGGAGAGTATTCATTCAAGGTATAGGACAGAAAATATGGAAAGGAATTACCAAAGGATGCCCACAAGGTTCGGTACTCGGGCCGACATTCTGGGACATGGTAATGTTAGAAGAATTTGATAAAGATCCTGAAATTAATAACGTCACAGCATATGCTGATGGCATTTTCCTAGTAGACAGAGATTCGAGAGTTCAGTTAGAAAGTAAAGCAAGATATCTTATGATAAATTGACAACTTGGTGCGAAAATGCGAAACTCAAAATGGCTCCACACAAATCGAACTTTAGTTGCTGAAATGAAACTTTAAAAGGAATCCAATAATAAAATATAACAATCAAACCATAAAACGGTGTAATGCAACAAAATATTTTAGAGTTATGCTAGATGAAAAATTAAATTTCATTAAACACACAGAATATGTGAGAAATAAATCCAAAGTTATTGTGCAGAAGTTTTCAAGAATTACGAACATGAAATTTAAAATATCCCTAAATAATATCACTGCATTTTTGGATCAATAATGCACTTATGTTGCAGGGGTGTGGGCAGACAAAATGACAAGAATTATCATTGAAAAGAAAACTTAGATGTTCTCAAAGAAAAATCCTATTAAGACACACAGTGGCAGTCTGCACCACTCTAACAATGGCTTTATTGATCATTACAGGCATATGGCCAATTGATCTTTTACTCAAAGAGGTGCCATATTTTGGATGAAGAAGCAAAATTGGAACAAAGTACATGAAATTGTTGGTAGAAGATGTGTGAATAAGCAGGAAATCAAAAGATCTCTACTTACGGAATGGCAAGAGGAGTGGGATTTTATTAACAAAGGAAGAAGAACTTATGAATTTTTTCACTCTGTTCACGAAAGATTAAAGCCCAAACACGCCAAACCAACAAAAGGCATGGTACGTTTTTTATCCGGACATGGACCATATGGCACTTATTGGCAGAAAATAAATAAAACTAATAACTAATTGTACTGTATGTAAAGTAGTTGATAATCCAGAACATGTGCATTTTGAATGTACTAAATACGCCAGAAAAATTATTGAAGGAAGAAATCCACTAAGGGGATATAGTTTAATGGACATTTTAAGGGAAAAAGAATTACTATCTATTCATTCTAAGGTTGATCCGCGCGAAATTGAACCCAGGTGGCCAGTGCACAGTTGTAATGTATCCTTCCGCCATTCGCGCCAGAAATAGTCACAACACAATCACGTGGTGAGTGCATGCGGTACGTAATAGAAAGGAAATTATACCTTATTCCGCCAATTTAAAGAGTGACTAACATGTAACTAGAGACAATAAGATTGATAGTTACAACAAAATAAACGATGCACATGTCATAATTATAATAATTAACTTTAATAAAAGGTGGTTCTTCTAAAATTAGGCAAGTCTGGATCAGCATTAACCTGTTGTTGCACTTTGTCAATTGTTGGCGGTTCATTTTTAAAAAAGAAATTGTGCACTGTGACACGAATTGCATTTTTAACAAACTCGTCACATTCTTGCATGGCGTAATTCACACGCTTTCGTTTTTTCCCGGGTGTAACCACTTTTCCTGTTTCAGCTTTTTCTTTACGAGCACTGTTTATACTGGTACTCGAAAAACCGGTGAACTCAGAAGTTAATTTCGCTACTTCTCTGACGGGAACAGTTGGATATTTCTCACACAACTTATAATACACGTTCAACACTATTGTTTTTTCACCACTAGTCAATGGTTTTCCCGCCTTATGCTTTACATAAGTCGACGAAGACGCAAGAGCAAATTCACCGCGACCGTCCGCCATGATTCTAAATAGAAACTGCTGGCTGTAAACAATACTCTGATATCAGGTTATTATACAAGTTGCATGTTGGGACTTGTAGCTCTGTTTATCAGCATACATCAGCATTAATCAACCTCTCAGGTATTTGTGTAGAATATTACATCATTTAACGATAAATTCATTCTAAAACTCAGATTACTAGGATGGGACTACTTCCCTGCACGCATTGCTACCGTGTTGTACAACGGTGCACTGATCACGTGGGTTTGTTTTGACGCGGACAAACCTAAGACTGAACTTGGTATATATAATATACTCGTACTTGCCAAGTTAACAAATGAGATTAGTGACATAGCCTGGGAAGTCAAAATAAGTAAGGATATAAGATCAGTTACATTACATACTTCAGCAGTTAGAAGATCGGAAAGAATAAGTAATATTATCAACATTGAAGAATTAAATATTGCCAGACAGAACCAAAATAATAGCAATAATAATAATAATGGAGGAGAGGAGATAGATGCACAACCTAGTTCGGAGGAAGAAGAGGATATCTTGGAGTTCTTACGACAGTAATGATGGAGCAAATGGCGAAGAGTTGCAGTTTTGCAGAAACAGTTATGGCCAGGACAATGGTGGTAAGGACTTTGAAGATACGTTACAGTGGAAGGAGGAGCCCACTATTTGCAGATTCTTAACATTATGGGTTATCCTTTACATGGAACATTTTTTGACAATTTTGATTTTCTCAAAAATGGTTCTAATGATTTTGATTAAAATGATATTTTTATGGCAAATGAAGTATATGTTTTGAATTTTCTGGCTATAGTCTATGTGGTTCTGTTTACTCTTGATGACTTTTGCATAACTGGTAAACCGTAAGAGATAGACCAAATCTTACTATACAAGAAATATAGGTATCATTAAAACACAATTTATGTCGTTACTTATTTGTGAAGTGAACCATTTCAGAGATATTCCTTGTTATTTGTCAGAATTTTGCAATACTTGTTGACTTCTCAAATGAGAGGTCGTGATTAACTTTTTTATTTCTTAGTCATGCAAAGAGAATGGAATTGTATAGCGACCACTCTTAAAACATCTGACTATCGCTTAAAGCCTAGTGTATTCCCCTTGTACCTACAAGAAAATTAGCAATAAGATAATTTAAACAAATGTTTATCTCGATTAAGCTAAAGTAGATTGAGGAATAAGGCTTTTCAAGAACAGTTTGTCCAAGAGTAGAGAAAATCACATACGTGCAACATGTCAAAGTTTTTACTTTTTATATCCATCTAAAATTTGTGCATTTGAGTTGTAAACTTCCTGTTTTAATGCCTCTGCAGAGATAAAACTCGTAGGTGGTTAAATAAGGGAAACGAGAGGGCAGAAAAGGAGAAACCAGTTACCAGAAATGTTTGAACAATGAAGGGAGGCAGTTCTGACATCCTGTTGCTTGATATACATTGTAATTTACTTTTATTTTTAAATGTTGTTTTGAGTGTTTGAAATAGTGACAAACCATACTTTATGCCGACTTCCTTCACTGTTCATTCTTTTTTCCTTATTTTCTATGGTTTTTATTTCTTTTTCGTTTAATATATTTTAACCAGGTGGGTCAATAGAATGATGAATGAAACATGGGTAAAATTTTACTCATATGAGACCAGGGTTCAAGTTATCCAACGTTCGACTTCTTATGATATGAAAAGAAGAATAAGAAATAAGAAAAACATCAAAAAACCTTATCCAGTATATCATCCTAGCCAAGATTCACACTTTTATGTGAGTTAGAAAAGCTCTTTCCATGCAATAGGAATAACTAGATGAGACTTTATTGCTGGCATGAATTATTAAAATGACACCTGTAAACAAAATGTTTAATGGAATACATTTTTGTGTTTCAGTGATTGTTGCGCGAGTGAGGAAAATGTTCCACGTGGATAACTGGACCAATGGTTACAAACTGAAAATCAGAAAAGAATTCAAGGTAAAGGGTTTTATGCATTGTCTCTTGAATGTTTTTTACAATTTTACAAAGTAAAGTTAAGTTCCACGTGTACTAAAACACGTATATTACTGATAATTGTCAATTGTAGATGGACATGAAGTATCTTGAACATCGGCTGAAATATATTTCTTAGCACCATCAATCTTTTATTTTTTTTCTGGGAGGGGTGGGGGGGGGGGTGCAAAAAAGGAAGAACTAATCTGCTTCATTTTCAAAAGCAACCATAGTTTTCTGTAAGCCTTGTTGGGAAATCTGTACAATTTTGAAGTGGCAACTAGTTTTATTTTTTCTTTCTTTTTGCCCTCAATGTCAGAAGATTCAGCTTTTCATCATAATGCATAGAACTGTATTTTCCGAATAACTTCTAGGCAAATGAAGAATGCATTGTAAATTAACAAATTTGATAAGTCTACCCATCACTAATTCTCACATATCCAATCTGTTAACATAAACGAATTCCTATTTCTATCTACTTTATGTTAATTATGATTAATAGGTGCTTAGAATTGGTTTCAAACTAGGTAGTACAAAGTTTATTATATACAGGATACATAAACAGCATTTAGTACTTTAAATTACAACTACAGTTTTGTTTGCTATAACCATACATCAGTGGTGTATATTGTGGGCTGTTGATGCATATCTAAAGTAAACTAGAAATTAATAAGTAATATTAATAATAAGTGCAACACTAGCTAGTTCCTCTCATGAAAAATTAGTGTGTAGGATGGAATATGTCTCATTCTTTACCACTGAACAGAGGAGAAAGTAGGGCTTCAAATGCTTGCTGCCGCAGGCTTCAGTATGATGCAAAGAGAGAGGCGAGGTGGCAGAATGCAGGAATAAGTGCACCAAAGCTTCAAAATTGCATATTACCATACTCACATGAGCATCTCCAAACTGTGCTGTATGAATATGACTGGCTGCATAGCAATAGCACATGAAATTAAAAATAAGACAAAATGTGTTTTTAATTATGCAATTGTTATGGTCCTCAACAGCTGTATTAGTATTATTTATTTCATAATGTACAGTGTGCCAAGACAGTTGTTAGTGAAAATACGAGGATAAGGTATTGATAGTAAAACAGCTCTTCTGTACTTGTAGTTTGAACAAAAGCAAAAGATATAAGAATACTTATAAAAGGTATTTTAATATTAATGATTATGCTAAGTATGCATGGCTGAGTGGTTCATGTGAATTAAAAAAACTTTATTGCTGGCCATGATTGTTGTTTGCAACCAAGAAAACACCCTGAAATATAAGAAGTTTTGCAAATTTAGCGTATTGTGTCACAGCTTTGGATAAACATAAAAGATCCACTACACATGCTTCCCAATCTGCAAATTTTATTAAGGAAACCAGATAATTCTTTGTTTCTCTTAATGATTTACCCATCTTTTTCTTAAATTCCACTTCACGTACATCTCAAATTACAAGTTGTATACCTGAAGATTGCAATTTATTATCTTTACATGTAGTGTAGTGCAGATTATAATGAATACTGTATTCATGGCTACAATAAATACAAAAATACAAGCACAAAAGTATAGCAAGGGGCTACTAGACCCCACACGACTGATGGGAGTTCTACCAGGGTGCATGCCTAACGGAAGATTAATCAACAACCGCTTATAATCTGGATCTGGTAGGCCTAGTGATAGCCCAAGTCACAATCCCAGCATATGCCTCTCCTTACATAAGAAAAGAAATTAGAAGAACCATTCATTTTCATATACAAATGATGCGTCAAGATAGACCTACAAAGTGGCAAAAATAAGCAAACAACAATGAACTTCAAAAATGATGGTTCAAGAAAGATTAGTTGACACGAATTGCATGTTTTAATATGCTTTTCAGTTTTCCTCAAGTGGGCTTTTGCATATGTCTTGTTGTTCATCAGTTACATAAAAATTCCCTGAGGACATGGAAGATTTCATTAGCTACTTACAAAAAGCTCAAGAAATACATCTGATGTATAATGGCAAGATTTATATTTAAGATATTCATATTTAATTCAGAGTTATTGAGAAAATAAAATAATCTGAAAATTGCCATATCTAACATTGTTTGCGTTTTGAAATTTTAATGCAAATTTTCATGTTGTATTCTGGAAAGGGACTCAAATATTAATTTTGTATTTATCTGAGTTTTTTTTAACTGTGCAGTTCACAGACAAATAGCAGGAAGGCTAGCTGGAACAAATATGAGTATTTCCTAAACATCATCCTTTGAATTTAGAAAGTCTCAGGATGTATATTTCTAGTAAAGTCACATATCAAATTTTTAAGTCCAAATATCTTAAATAATCAGTACAGAAGCTATTTCTGAATGTTTGAGGTTTTTGGTTCATTTATCTAAACAATTGGCACAATCTTCCTTACATAGAAATTTGAAAACTGTTTTGTTGTAATTAATTTAATTTAAAAGGTGAGTTAATTAATAACACTGAAATTAGATCCAAGGAACACGTTAGAAACATTAAGAGTAAACAATTAGAAAAATCAGTGGTTGCATTTCACTTTTGGACAAAAAATCATGACATAAAGCTAGAATCGAAACTTCTTAAACACATAACCGGAAAACAAGAACTGTCCACATGGGAACAAATCTTTATTTTAAAAAATAGAAACCGAGTATTTAATTTCGACATTTCTCAGAGAGACATTTTCAATAAGTTCATTGAACCACCACCAGAAGAAACACCAGAAGAAGCATCACCATCTGCATCATGAAACACCATGGAAACCCAGTTATTATCCGGTTGATAATGGAGGAAAGTTAACCTTCGAAACACGTCCCGGAAAAATATGTTGTAAGTGTTGTTCAGTGTTATTAATTAACTCACCTTTTAAATTAAATTAAATTGGCACAATACTTAAATATCCTCATGGCTACTTCAGACAACTGATTTAAATTCCTCTGCAACAGCATGAGTGTGGTCTAAAGTTTAACAATATGTATAAAAATCAACCAATATATTTTGCATAAAATATTAAAGACATGATACTAATAAGTATTTTCTCACTAATTTTAATGACCTAATATGACTAAGATGTAGCAGATCTTAATATATGTAGTTCTCCAAATGTCACAACCCTTTCACAGCTGGCGTTGAAATTATAAGATGAAATAAAATATCTTCTGGGCTGTTTTGCGAAGCAGTGCTATTTTACTCCCAGTATAGTATACAATACATCTTTTTGTAACATTTTCTTTCGTTCTGTGGGTGGACTGTGTATGTTTGCACTGGCAGTCTCAATAGAGCATCCCCAGTTAAAGGTGAACGCAAGTGGTTTACACTTTGACACAGCTGACAAGCGATATTGATTCTAAATTCTGTGTAGTTGATTATTTTATTACAGTAGAATCCTGCTAACTCGACATTCTGTATAACTCAATTAATTTATTTTATTATATTTATTTTTTTTTTTATCATTTAACTTCGCTGCAATAATTTCTATAATCCACCAGGTTGTATAAACCGTACAGGTAAATTTTGATTAATGTAGTATACACCCTATTGCATTCTCCCTCACAGTAACAGAAGGGCAGAGTGCATTGTGACCTCCAATATATAGTTAGAGCATAAGCAACCAGCAGACCATTGTCATGAAATCAAAAGCTTGCTGTTTTACACATTGTCAGTACATATGTGGTAGGCTAAACTTTCAGTTACATATTTCTGGTTACACTACAGTTTCTTAGATTTTCAGACTTGCTGCTTATGATTCTATATGCAGAACAAAACTACTAAAGAAAGTAAAAAAAATAGGGATACAAGGTCCAATGTTTTCATGGCTATGTCATTTCCTAACACAACGCTTTATTGCAACCAGATATGGAAGAAATATATCTAAATATAAACAAATACGCCGTGGCTTGCCACAAGGTGCAGTGCTCAGCACTACACTTTTTAATATATTTATTAATGATCTACCACAACAAATACAAGAATCAGGCGTGAAGTGTGCACTATTTGCTGATGACTTGGTAATGTGGACTTCAAAACCAAAAAGCAAAAGTACAGAACTGGAAAAAACCATGCAACAATCCTTAACCAACTTACAGAGGTGGACCAAAGAAAATTTAATGACTGTTAATACAACAAAATCAAACTACCAAATCTTTTCACTAAGAAAAAAACCACTAAAAATAAAACTAAATTTTGAGGGTCAACAATTACCAGAAACAAAGGAAGCAAAGTATTTAGGAGTTACATTTGATACCAAACTTACATGGACCAAACAAATAGAAAATGTAATACAAAGAGCAGAGAGGCGCCTTTCACTGTTAAAACGTCTAACAGGAACGAAGTGGGGATGTTCCAGAGCAACGCTTAACACAACATATAATATATATATATAAAACCATTGTTTACTTACTGCAGCGAAGTTCTTGTAACAGCAAACACAAAAAAAATTCAAATCTTTCAAAACCAAAGTCTGAGATTAATTACAGGTGCTATCAAAACCACACCAATAGCAGCTATGGAAATACTAACCAACCAATATCCCATTGAATATGAAATAGAAAAAGCGGCTCTTATTCAACACGAAAAGTTGATCAGACTCCCATTCAATACATGGCACAAGAGAAATTTTACACATACACTAAAGACTCAGGAGAGCTTTCTTTCCAAAATTCAAGACATCAAGAAAAATGTACACCTTCCTAATTCAAAGGAAAACTTCATATCTAAAGTCAATCCAACACATACATTAGACATCACATATTATTTACACCTGACAGAAGAAGTTAAAAAAAGTGATACTCCAACTAGTGTTCTAAAATTATTGGCATTAGAGACAATCCATACTAGATTTCCAGAACACGAATGGCTCCATATTTATACTGATGGATCATTGATATCAAACCAAGATGGAGCAGGTGCTGGAGTCACATGTCACCTCTTTTCCTATTACAAATCTTTAAGTTATGGAACTACAAACTTTGATGGAGAAATTGAAGATATTCGAATGGCCCTACAAAATCTTTTGTACAGAATTTCACATTTTCAGCAAGCAGTTATTCTCTCAGATTCCAGGGCAGCAATTATAGCAATTACTTCCAAGTTGTCACCAAAAAACCAAACTATTATAGAATATACTAGATGCAATAATATTAACCGGGCTTGTGGGCCGTGGTCTATTGGGTTCCTTCTTCTTCCCAAACGTTTCGTCTGCGACTACGGCAGACATCTTCAGTGGAGGCGAGGTCGAAGTTTCCTAGTGGAGATCTCAGCACCGACTTATAGAATGTTGGAAGATGCTTAGCCATCTAACAGCACTTCAAAAACACCTAGTCTTCCAATGGATACCGGCTCACTGTGGACTGAGTGGTAATGAGAAAGCTGATTTTCTTGCAAAAAAGGGTACCAGCGGTGTACAAAAATCTATAGTTAACTTACCATTTTATACAGCTAAAAGATTAGTCAACTCTGAATTCAAAAAAATTATTGCAAAATATTACTATGAAAAATCAAAGAATAAAAGATGGGAACTACCAAACATTCAAACAGTGATTCCTGAGTATCCTCGAAAGACAGCAGTTGCAACCTTCAGGTTGATTACAGGTCATGATTGTCTGGCAAAACATTTAAACAGAATTGGGATATATTCTTCACCACTCTGTCCTCTATGTGATCTGCAAGAGGAAATGGACCGAGACCACCTTCAAATATGCCCAGCCACTTCTAGTGCCCCATCCATCAGTGAAGAATATTGGAGAGCAAGAGGATTAATGACTTTCCGTCAGAAATCCAGCATTAGCTAACAACAACAGACTTGCTGCTAGTGCTGTGTTGAGTTGTGTTTGTGAAAATGCTGAATGAGAAGAAAAGTGAAGTTATCTTAACAATGGAAATTAAATTGGATGTGTTAAAGAGACCAGACAAAGGGCAACACATTAATATGTAATAAATTTTAGATGTGTTATACTTTTCTGTTTCCTATATTGTGCTAGAACATGTATTTATGTAACTTGCAGCATTATGTTAGGAGTTATGAATAATAGACCCCCTTTTCCATGAAACTGGACATTTCAGTAACTCAGCTCTCTCAGTCCACATTAGATCAAGTTATCGGGATTCTACTATAGCAGTCATGTCATAAAACACAGTAAAGCAATTGAGTGCACTCATGTCTAGCAAGTACTTTCTTTGATTATACATTGCATTATAGAAAACAAAGCAATTGCTTGATCTTACAAAGTGACACCTGCCATTCCCCTTTGATATTCACAAATACCCTTTGGTTTTTTTATCTTCTCTCTGCATTTTCTTTTATCTCCTTTTTTACAGCTTATCTATAATATCAGCAGCTTTGTATTTCAACAATGCGAAATGAACATCTTTGTTATCCTTCCACTTTACACACAGCACATTCTTTGCAGACCATGATTCATACTCATTATATTTCAGTTTATTATGAGAAATATAAGATAGTAAAACCTTAAGAGGTTGAATCAGAAACTGAAAAATTCAATGCCATAGCCAGGATTTGAACCACGGATCTTACACTTATTGAGCAGCTGCTTTAACCACTAAGATACCATGGCCAACTTGCATGGGCGTCGCGAAGGGGGGGGGGGCAAGGGGGGGGCCGCGGCCCCTCCCTGGAAGTTGGTCAACTTAATGTGCAATCAATTACTGACTATTAAACTACTATTTTAAAAGATTAATTTCTATTTAAGACAAATTAACATGGTTATATGCAACGAATATTATAAATTTTGATAATAAAATAGTGAATTGATATTATCTGATTGCAAATTTCAAACATGTGGCCCCCCCTGGAAAAATGTCTGCCAACGCTCATGCCAAATTGCCAGTATGACATTCCCCAGCTGTTTCATGCTAACCCAGGACATAAAATACTTACAATTGTAAGTCACCCTTGGGATATTTATCTCTGATGTGAGATTCCCTTGTGGTTAACCGGGAAAAAGTATGAATCAGCTGGGGAATTTAATGTCGTACTGGCAAGTTGGCCATGGTAGCTTAGTGGTTAAAGCAGCTGCTCGATAAGCAGAAGATCCCAGCTATGGCATTGAATTTTTCAGTTTCTGAATCAACCTCTTAAACATTGCCCACACACGACTTATGTGTTTAAAAACACCAGCAGTAAGCTTGTTGGCATAAATAGTAAAACCTTTCTATTTTCTTGAAGTACCATTGCACTAGGTTTTTCTATCCATTAGCCTTCCAAAGATGCAATACCATCTGTGAGTTATAAATACAAATAAACATAGTTTTATTGACTGGTACAAACATGCAATTATTTCCTTAAGCAAGCAGAGCTTGTTATATGATATATGTTTCATAGAAAATATTTTGTTTTTCCAATCTCAGAAACATCGCCAATTCAATTTCCTGGTCAATGGTTTATAGCAGGGTATACATTTATGAATTTTATTACATTTTGTATTACTTTGAATTATGCTACTTTAGAATACCTGCTTAATTATTTTAAGAGAAAATATATAGATGGTAAACATGTACATCTAGTAAAGGAAATTCATATGTTGTTTATTGTTAATTAGATGAGTGAAAAAGCAAGTGCAGCCCTGAAATCTGGAAGGATACTGACACCTGTTAGCGAAGCTGCATGTGGAATAACACTGCAACCTGATCAAACTTATTTGATCACAGGCCGTTTATCAGGAGGAAAAGCCTATGTGTCACTTTGTCAGTTTGTTGTTCCATGGTCAGAAGTCACAACACGTCAGAGGAAGGGTTTCCGTCTTCTCTACCGTCAAGGCTGTGGCTGCAAGGTAATAAGATATATCTTATAGGGTGACATTGTTTCACCAAAGAACAATCAACATGTATTAAAATTAGTTTTCATTTATCAACCAGAGTGGTTATATTAAAAGGTCAATGTTTCAAAGCCATTGTCCAACTGACACTACTCATACTGTAAACTAATTTTAAGAAGGTTATTGGTCATAAAGGCTAACATTTTAGAACCAGGGGCAGCTCTAGGGATAGTGTCTTCATGCCATGGCACCAGCTTAAGAAAAGGAAAATATATATGTACCTATTTTGAATTGTTTATATGAGTAGGTATATTCTGAATGCAATCATGCTTGCTGACTGCCTCTATGGCGCAGTTGATAGCGCACTTGCCTCTGGCACAGAGGACCTGGGTTCAATCCCCAGTACCAGCATGGGGATTTCATCCCCTCTGGGAGGTCTGGCATGGGGTGCACTCAGTCTCGTTAGGTCCTGGGGGGACCAATTGAGGAGCTACTTGATAGACAAGTAGTGGCCCCAGGTCGTAAAATTCGCATAACCGGCCAGAAGGGATAAAGACATTGACCACATACCACCCTCCAATACTGCACCCCACCAATGATGCCTGTAGTGGGCTGAGGTAGGGGATGCAGTGGCTGGGCAGTAAGGTGTGGCTCTTTGTGGGCTGTAGTGTCGGGGCTTAAAAAAAAATCATGCCTGCCATTCTTCAAGGTGCAATGTCTTGCCTAACAACAGAAAACCATAGAAGCTGAGGAAAGTGACTACTTAAAAGTTTACAACTTAGTATGTTACTATTCTGCCACTTTGTATTTGGCCCACATGGTCAGCATTGTGGGCATTCACACTGGACATTAGCAACAAGTGGGGCGTAGGAGGACTGGCTAAATCTGTGCTAGTTAGAGCCCGTCATAGCCAGCATTTGGGGCATTCACACTGGACATTGGCGGCAAGTGGGGGGGGGGGGGGGGTAAGAGGAGTGACTAAATCTTTGCCAGTTAGAGCCCCTCATGGCCAGCATTGCTATATTGAGAAGTGAGAAACGGGCACTTTCACTACTTTGCAACATAAAGGTAATTTGCCATTGGTCATACTTAAAATTATATTAATCATAGTTTTCTAATAATGTTACCTGTATTGCCACAGTGCATTCAGCAGAAAATTAAAAAAGTCTGCTTCTGCTAGAAAAATGAAGTGTTGGAATACATGAGTACCGCAATGTGATCTTTTCTTTATTTAACTAACACAAATAAAGTAAGTTTGTTTACTAGGTAGCCCATTTTCTGCATTATTGTTAAAAGACAGCATTGTTGTTAAAAGACAAGGTGAAACTTAAACTGCTGCTGATCTGCACATAAATATAGAACAAAAGATTATGGTTAACTGTGTAGAAATTAGATAAGATATTTACGTGAAAAATAAATGGTTCTATGGATAAGAAGTCAAAAATGCTTTATTCTGGTTTCCATGTATTTTATTTGGTGACAATAAGCACTGGTCAGAAAAAGATGCAAAGGATATAGTTCACCAGTGTAGAAACATCAAGGTCCTATGCAAGAACCTTAAGCTGATATGCTGTTTGGTAATGTTTTTGTTAATTTTACAATAGCTCGATATTTGCTTGAGAAAAAGTCAGAGTCCGACACATGTGATTAGTTTTGCATTGAAATTGTAGGTGGCACTTAGTGCCAGTTGTTGTGCAGTGAAAACTAGTCACTGGTAGTGTATATAGTGCCTCACTAATTGAGCATTATTTAAACCATTTGTTTTATTCACCATCAGATATCCACTACCCGCTTCCTAAAGGATGTTGATTAACATCTTTAAGAAAATGTTGGCAAATTATACGGCACTATTAGTGCACTCATGCTTCAGTCACCACTGTTTAGAAATTCGATGGTCTAATATGATACTATATTAATATGTTCAAAGTAGTGTTGATGTTTAAGAGGATATTATCATGCTGCATATAAGAGCCACAAATTGAAAAGATATTAGCCTTAATGCTTACTTAAGATTTGAGTGACATATTGTTGGTAGAATTTAAAAACCCTTTTAAAATTCCCTTGTTTCTTCACTTAGCAATTGTTCTTAGCAATTTTTCAGCACACCAACAACTTCAGTGTGGATCTGGTTTGTAACTTATTTTCAATCAAGCAATTTAGCAAATTAATCAATCTATAGTTAACTGTAAATAAGTTTTGAGTTTCTCTTTATGAACAACCATAGAGGGAACAATAAATGTAGTCACATGCTTCGCTGACTGGAGTAGAGTTCATTGCTATCCTGCTTCCATCCAGTAAGAATCAATTCATATATAATTTTAGCTAATCAAAGACATCAGAATATCTTCTACACATGGAGTAAATCATGTGATTTTCATGAAAATCTTCATGTTACATCCTTGGAAGATGCCGAACTTAAATACCAAGTTTAATATTTATCAGATATTTTGGTTTTAGTATTCATTCTCACTCACACACACATACATAGAAACCTGTTTCCTTAAGTTATCATCAGAGACCGGAACTTAGGCAGAATGCCTTTTTAAATGTGTCAAATCTATTTTCAATTTGAAAGTTAATCTGTATGAATTATACCTTTTTGACAGAAATGCCACACTTTTATGTTGCCTTTTCCTGCCTTTTAAAATATAAATGCCTATTTTATTAAATAAATGCTTTTTGTTGCCTTTATTTCATTATTTATCTATTATTTATTAATCATTAAACATTTCGTCCAGGAACATTTTATTTCAATAACCATTTCTCCATGACAATGAAAATTAACTTGCAAACAACAGAGGTATCCTTAATTCAGTTCATTATTTGCTTTGCAACAATGAATGCTGCAATGCAAATAAATGTATAGATAACGGAAAGCGCTTGAATTACCACTTGTGTTTATTTTAAAAGGCAATAATGAGTGAGTTTCTAACTTTTTCTCTCAGTTTTCATTGTGATGTTGTTGTAGCATTGCAGCAAGATGCTGAAATTCAGTGTTCCTTTACGCACCAAATAACAAAGTTATGTTAATACTTTTGGATCTGATGTATTTTGTACCGACAGTGAGGTACTTAGATGTAAAATATGTGAGCAGCCACTGAACTACGAAAAGGAGTATTTTATATCACAACATATCCGCACAATCAAACACAAAAATCTACTTTCCAAGGCTACTGGAAAGAAGATTTCTTTGTTGCCAACAGTAATTGCAACATTGAGTCGAAAATCCCAGTTTGTATTTGAGGTATGTAAAGCTTTCCTTAGCACTAGAATCCATTTGTGGAAATTACAGAATCCTAAATTATCACAGTTTTTGAAGAAGTATACTAACCAATCTGTACCTAGCGAGTCAAGTTTGTGAAAATGTATGTTATGATGACACAATGAAAAGCATTAAAGATAAAATAAGAAGATCTGCATTTCTGTTGACGAGTCAACTGATACCATGGGTCATTTCATTGCCAATGTTGTTATTAGACCATTAGATCATACAGAATATGAATCAATGAAACCATTCCTGGTCACAGCAGAGTGTCTTGAGAAAGTTTAACTATCACGCAGTTATTCACTAGTTCATTAAAGTTGTTGTGGCCTGAAGAGGTTCAATATGATGGCTTAATTTTCATCACTGACGCTGCACCATATAATTTTGTAAAAGGCTGGAATAGAATTAAAAATGATCTTTCCAAACATGCTTCAAGTGACCTGTATATCACATGGCTCTCACAGGGTGTCAGAAGAGATAGGATGCTTGTTTCCAGAATTAAAAAGATCTTTGTGAAAGCCCCATCAAGAATCCTGACATTTAAATCCATTGCACCACATGTACCCCTGCCGCCCCCCCTCCTAACCTTTAATAATGAGATGGGGGACATGGATCTCAACACCACTTTACTACGCTTCAAATTTCCAGAGATTAACTGAGTTGGTGAACACTCTGCATGAGGAAGCACATTGAGTTGTAGTAGCCAAGAAACTTCTCAACCCTTCGGAAGTGAAAAATGACCCAACTTTAATTGCGGCTAAGTTTAGGTTCCTGCCACAAAGTTATCTGCCAGCTTCAAGAAACAGGACAACCTTTAAGGAAGTCAGTGAAAACTGTAGATGTAGTGCAAAGACTGGCCAGTGTACCAGGGAAATGGGGTTCAATAGTTAGTAAAAGGTGTAAAAAAGTGCTTTCAGAAAGTTGTGATCAGGATAAACTAGAAACATATGAAAAATTTGTCATATTTGTCATATGAAAAATGTGTTATTTGAAAGGAGACTCAACATGACCCCTTAGAACTTAAAAAAAGCATTTGGTTGTCATGTGCAACGAATAAGGCATTGTAATACACAGGCCTTTTCAAAAAATATTTTATTTTTGCATCAATTATAACACCAGCACTTTGTTTAAAACTTTGAAGTTCTTTAACTCTCATGATGATCAAGTTATTGAATAGTGCAATCTATTAAATAAGTGGGTTTTTCTAATTGCCTTTCATTGTCTGTTTTAGTATTCATAACTCCCTTTTCCCTGCCTATTTCAGCTATTTATAATGCCTTTTTGCCTGCCTATTTTAATGATTTATAATGCCTAAACTTCCGGTCTCAGTTAGCATCATCATCAACTTCATGGCTTGGGCATGTTGATCCGATCCGTTCCCCAATGGAAATTTATGACAGATGATATCTCCAGCATTGTTAAGGTGTTCCAACACTTCTATTCCTAAAGTCATATAATTTAACATCTTTTTTGGAAATATTTTTTCATTCTTGTTACATGTTGAAACCAATTGTATTTATTTGCCTTTATCTTACCATTTAGTCTGAAAATGTCTAATTTGTTCCTGATTTCTTCATTTCTCTTTTGGTCTTTTAACATTGGTCCTATAACTCTTCTGAGAAACTACATTTGGGCTGTTTCTAAATAGAAATCCCTCCTCCAAGTTTGTTAAAGACCATGTTTCTGATCCACAAATCAACATTGATATACTACGATTGTTTTATAAAATTTTAATTTTGCTTCCCATGCTGTTTTGTTTCTTTAACATCTATGTATGGTGCCACAGACATGCTGAAATTTCTCTGATTTCTTTTCCATTTCTATGATATGCCTGTATGTGATTATACTTCCTAAATATTTAAAACAGCTCACTTGTTCAATTATTTCTGTTTCAATTACAATTTTTCTTCTCTTGTGATAAGGTCCAAGAATAGCATAGGTTCTGTTTCCTGACTTGATATTTTTAAGTCAAATTCTTTTATTATTTTGCACAATTCCTGAATTGCCTTCTGCAATTAATATTCTGAAGAAGCTACTGTAGCTTGGTCATCTGCAAATAATATACAAGTAATTTTCATTTCATCTATCATACAATTTTCATCTAAAACATTTTGCCATTTTCTTACAGTATCATCCAAATATTTGTAATTAGTAATTATAAGTAACTGTGAGTAACTCATTAATATCCATAAACATTTCACCAATACACTTTCCTGTATCTATTCATATTCTGGTATGTTGGTATAAGCTTTTATCTTTATTATAATTGTTGGGTACCCTTTTTCTTTTAGAATTTGCCACAATTTACCTGTACCTTTTTATCAAAGTCGATGAAGAGCATGCAAGTTTGTAGATTAAGCTTTCTCCTTTTTTCTATTAATTGCTGGAGTGAAAAATTAGACTATGATCGACCATCATTTTCTAAATCCATGTTGTTTATTGCAAATAAGATTTTCAGATATTTTTTCAATGCGTCTAACTAATATTTTGATGTATATTTTACTGCATGTTACCTATATAATTGTTTGGATTATGTCAATCACCTTTGTTACTTTCTCTACTGGTAACTAGAGGAAGTGTTGTATTCCACCCAAAAATTTGATGTCAAGATTTCACCAGAAATATGTGTTTTGATACCCCCTGAATCCAAAAAAGGAATTTTTAGAAAAAGGTTCGTGTATGTATCTGTCTGTGGACAGCATAACCAAAAAACTAAAATTTGTTAAAACCCAAAGTTGATATTTAAATTTAATATCTTTCAAGGATGCGACACAAAGATTTTGAAGAAAACAGCCCCACCTTAAACTACCCTTTATGTAGAACATTTTTCGAAAATGTTGGTTTTCTTGAAAATGGCTCTAACGATTTTGATTAAAATGCCATGTTTAAGATATTTTTATGATAAATGAAATGTATATCTTGAATTTTCTAGCTAGTCATATTTATTCTGGATTGCTTTTGCACGACTGTTGAACCATAAGAGATAGACCAACTCTTACTATACAAAAAATGTAGATCTTGCTAAAATGCACAATTTATGTCTGAATAAATTTTTTTGTAGAATTAACCATTTCAGAGATATGTCTTGTTACTTGTGTGAGTTAAGGAGAACTTATACTTCTGTCAAATGTAACATCGTTATTCATTTTCTTACATGTTAACTGTGCAAAGAGAATGGGATCCCAAAGGTTTAAAAGATTTGACTATTTCTCAAAGCTCACTGTATTCTCATACCTATTCCCCATGCTCCTACAAGGAAATAAGCAATAACATAATTTCTGCAAATGTTTATCTCAACTAACACAAAGAAGATATGGAAATAAGAGTTTGTAAGAATGTTTAGAACAAGAATAGAGAAAGTTATGTGAGTTCAACACATCAGATTTTTAAACATTGATATCGTATAACAGCTTCACTCCTTTCTTCCGTTATGTGTCCATATTGCCAGCAAATGTTTATAAAATTCAATAGCCTATTTAAAAGTGCTTGAGATCCACATTTGATATCTTCTATGTCTGTCTTATCTAAGCAGATTTCTTATTTTTAAAGCTCCTTATTGTTTTACTTAATTCTTTTAGTTATAGGATCAACATTGAAATCACCTTCGGTTATAATATTAATTTCTTCTTGTTGGTTATAGTTATACAAGTCTTTATAATACTGTAAACATGTTTTTTCAGGAATTTTAAAGGATTCTAAAGTTGTGTTTTTTATTTCAGGAGGCTTGTATTTTTGGTCAAACCCATGTTTTGTATTTTTGAGGAAATGTAACACCATTTCTACCTGTGAGGTACATGGTGTGGATAATAAAAATTACATATATGCCAAACGCCTTTGGCGACATTGATGGCAACATTTAAACATTAAAGCCTACTTTTTAATGATAATAACATGTAGCTTTATTCATATTAAATTAAATAATTATGAGTTTTATGCCAATAACTTTCAGTTCACTGATGCAATTTTGCTTTAGTTATTCCACAATTTGAGGGAAATCCAACAATGTTTTGGGTTCTAATGCTTAAGTTAGATAAACAAATATGTTTTCATGTCTTTTCTAACAGTGATGTGTTTGACTGTTAATGTGAATGCAAATGTTTTCTTAAGTTATATTGTATTCTAATCCATCTGCATATTTGTTCTACTCTGCTTCTCACAATTTTTTACACATTTATTTTTTGTTTTGGCAGGTTACATCCTGTCCCTGGTGGCGATGTTCAAAATCAAGTGCCAAACAAGAAAATGGATGTCTCTGGGAAACAAGTTTCATGAGTGACTCTCGTCTTCCTGACTGCCAATATCAACATGCTGTGTGCATGAGGTCACCAGGGGGTGGCTGTGATTGGTCTGGAGACCGGCAGTACAAAGAGTGTATGAAGTTGCGAAAAACCATGAGGGATGAACAGCTTGCTAATGAACCATAAGACACACCTGTTATCCCCAGATATGCAAATGTCAGGGTATCGCAATGACATATCCACTTACTATGAAAATAGTGCAGCTCTCAACCAGGATCGTGGAGTTATGTACATCTAATATACAGGTGTTGTTCCTGAATTTAGTATGTTGTGTTTCATTTTAAATGACAAATGAAGGATAGGACTTAAAAACAAAAGTAGCCATTATGTATGAGAAGATTTATCACAGTCAACATACTCTGAGGAACAAAATAAAAGCTGGTAAATACCTAAAATAAAATTTGATAAAACACCTACGGTTTTAAAATTCCTGCAGCTAGATAAGGACACCTTCAGCTGTTCTGTTGTATAGAATCAAAGAGACAGCATCATTGTGAATGTTTTTCTTATGCATAATGGTTTTCATTTTCTCTTCTCAGTGGAGTTTTGTACATAAAGTGGTAATACTCAACTTATTTAATCAGAATGACCATGTTTCTTAATACATAGTTTACTAATGAAAGAAAGTAAGAAACGCTTAAAATACTACCATTAATAAAATAATTTTATGAAGCTAATGCACAAGTGATTTTCAACTTGCTTTAATGAAATAACCTTAGACACGCTGATACTGAGAATGGATTGAGGCTTATTTATTATTCCTGTTTATTCAATATTTATAGACAATCATTTGTTGAGAAGTTATAATTCCATCAACATATATCAACATTTTGTAATTTATACCTGTTATGACAAATGTGGTAGTGGTAGAAAAGAAAGAGGGTATTGCACAGATAAAAGGAAAAAAGTGTTTACAATATATGAACAATTAATTTCTAAATTCTGGGCTAATAATTGGAGACAATTATTCCTACAATTAAATGTTGAAAATTCTAACACCATTAGATTAGTGCCTAATCTACAAAAGATGATGTAAAGTATTTTACATATTCAGACTATTTTAAATTTATATAAAGCTTTCTTTCCATTGAATATTGCTGTAAAATGAGGAACAGAAGTTATAAACATCATACTTGCAATTGCAGAGTCAAAAAACTGGTTGGAAAGTCTGAATACACATCCCCAACATACATTTTTGAAAAATGTAAATTAATATTACAATTTTAGATATTATTGTATTAGCAGATTTACATTAGTAATGCCTTAAGCTTTTTCAACTATTTTTCTAGTCTACATTTATAACAAAATATTTTCCCATTTAATATAAGAATGTCACCGACAGAATTCTTCATTAAATATTAATAAACAGGCCCAGAGAAGAAATACAAGAGCTAGCTAAAATTACAAAACTACAACAGGCAAAAAGACTTTTGATCATAATTTTGAATTTGGAGAAGTTTAACACAGAACATATGCTAAAAATTGTACAAAGAAATTCTTCATAAAACTAAAAATGTGCCATCTTTGAAATGTGCAAATATTTTTTAAATTAAGAGCACTTTGTTAACCTTGTTGGAATTTAAGAAATGATATTGTTTAAAATACAAACTATATTATAGGAAAATGAATGATTGAAAACTAACTGAGTTTATCTCAAATGTTAGTTTTGTGCAAGTAAAAAAAAGAATTTAAAGAAAATGAATTCATTTTGTGTCATCCTCTTCCCTGGCAAGCATGACATAGATACTGCATATGATTTCTCTTGACTGCCAATTGATGTTGATGATCTAAACAGAATTTGTGCCATCCTTGTTTTTAATAAATAGAAACCATCATTCAGTTTTTGTTTAATAATAAAAGTTACAGTCGTCTGCTTAGTGCAGTGATAGTGTTGCTGTGTATGAAGTGGAAGATAGTGGTTCTATTCCCAGCTGGGAAAACTGGTGTGGGGTGTACTCAGCCAGTTAGGCCGCTGAAAGGCTAATTGAGCTACCTGATTGAAAAGTAGCGGCTCCTGGTGGAGAAGACAGCATGACCGGCTGGGAGCAACCAAGCTGCTGTCCACATCCCACCCTCCAGTACTGCACCCCACTCATGACACCTGTAGCAGGCAGAGGTGGGGGACGCAGCAGTTGGCGGTAGGCCTTTGCCCGGATGGGCTATTGTGCCACAGGGTTATGGCTTAATAAAAGTAACATTATTGGAACAGAATGAGAAAGTTACACTAAGTATTGAACTATAGGACACATGGTCATTCTGCATTTAGTACGAGTAGCAATTTTAATGTTGTGATGTATATAGTTGTATAAGTATTATATGGAATAAAGTAATATAAGTTGTTTACAGGGAATTTATATACCGAAGAGTTTTGAAGAGTACATGTATGTGCAGAGTTTAGCTCCTTTTTCACAGAATTTCAAATGTTTCATAGAAATTCAAGGATTCGGGAGAGTAAACAAGTTATGTTTTCATAAATCTAATTGTTCATACAGAAATACAGTTACACTTCTTTGTTTTATGCACTACACTGTATAAATTTATACCTATATTCTAATAATTAATTATAAGCTTAGATATACATATATTTTATTGACTATTTGAAGCAAAATCTAATGAAACATTCAGTTTCACAAGCATTATTTCACTGACATATTGTTGTCAGAATAAATACCTTTGAGTAATTAATGTTAGTGTCCTAACAAACATAGTAATAATTATAACATTGTACATTTTCTCTAAGTCTGTGAATCAATGTATCATCTAATTTCTGTTTACTGTTAAACTATACCGAATTTTGCTGCTAATTTGCTTTGAAACATCGTGCAATTTTAAATCCATTTGTTTATGTGTTCTTTGAAAGTGGAATATGGATGTAGCTATAATATTGTATAAGGTATGCAGAGAACACCAAAACAAACATATTTTTATTTTAAGTGTCTAGATTTCATCAAGCAGAAAATTAAAAATAATATGTCATGTTTTAAAAGCACATATAAAATATTAGAAATGAAAGGAAAGAAAATAAAAACAAATTAAACATAAACTAGGGAAGTTCAACAAATATTTTTATTGTAACATACAAATAGATGACCAAATGTGGCATTAAACTACATATGTTAATACTAAAAGAATTCTTATGGTTTGTTGCAGGAATGTTCTTCAAAATTTACCCATTGAAATTCTACTATGCATCTTATACCAACAGTAATCTCTACATATTGTCAATTAAACGAAGGCTGTATCTCTTTCTTATAACTACTTCATTAAAATATATTTAAAATAGGTATACTTATTGTACTTATAACTTGTACTTTCATGCTACAAAATTGGTTCTTCAATGTAAAAATTTTAAAGCCACAAATAGTTAGTAAATAAGCTCTTTATCACTTAGATAAAGCATTGCATTGAACCATTTTTTTTCAATTCCTTGTTTCAGTACTTTTCTATTAAAATGCTTCTTCAGCTATAGATTATAACTTATTAGCTTACAATTTTCAGGATAGCTTCAGGAATTAAATATTTAAACATTTTTGTGCACTGAATAAAAATTATATAACAATTCATCTGAAATTAGTTATTTTCCATAACACAATTAAATGTAATAATTTGCATATAAAAAGTTGTTTCCTAAACTAATGAAAATTGGGGGCTCTACAATAAATTCAAGGAGCATTTAGTCTTACGGTATCAAAAAGAGCGTAATTAGAAATAAAAAAATGAGTACCTTAACAATGTTTGACATAGAACTTTAAAATGTTGGTTTAGTATATGGTCAAAAGGTCAAAGTAATCAGAAGTACACTGTAGATTTTTGGATTTTCACAGATGTATTGCCTTTAAAGTTCTTCCTGTAACTTCTTTTCTTAGAACCAGAACTTTTAATGGTCACTCCCTGCAGAGTCTTATTTAAATAATCTTATTTAAATGAGCTGTTGGAAAAGAAACACACGTAGGTTCACTAATGCTAACTTAATCTTATGAAGAATATACCATATTGTAAATGTAATAGACTTCTCCATACCATTAAAAATAAAACTGGAATGTACTGATTCTTTCAACTACATATTGATGATTTCTTGTATGCTCCCAGAGATTCAAAGTACTGGAATGAAAATGTAAGAAGAAAAGGATAGGTATAATTGTTTTATACCATGAGAACATTCTTGGCTGTTAATATTAGTATTACTAGTGTTAATATGTAGACTGAAAGTTGGGTATACAATATACTCATAGGCAAAAATGTAATGCACATAAACTTGGAGTTAATCATAAACTGTGTAATGAGAAATGTGTACAATTTTTTGTTTTCCTTTTATGTTCATTTTCAAAATAAATTATTGTTAAAGACTGATGCAAACCAATTTTGGTTGGTATTTAAATACATAGTTATAATAATGTTCAAGGTTAGAATTTTGTAAATGTAGTTATTTCCAAACAAAAACAACAATTTTTCACTTTCAATTCCTTCCCATCTATCCCTACTGCAATTATTTATTAACATCTTCCTCCTTCACATTTTAATGCCCTTAAGAAGTGTCTTATAAAATTAGGAAAATAGATGAGTATTATTGCATTATAAGATATCAGCAGGGGCTCTCAATGGATGAGAGATGTATTACATACCTAGTAATTTTCTTGAAACCAATTGACAAATTGGTGTTCATTATAATTTTGTGGTACATAATTATTTTAATGTTATTAAAGATCAAGTTTTCCTAAACATTATGATTTGAATTCATGCCACTCTGCAATAGCTTGGTGGAGTATGTTTGAAAACAAAGCTTGGGTCAATGGCACTTGTTGTCAGCTGTAGGAAACTGTTGTGCGCTTGACCCATGGGACGTAATACTTTATTGCACAGCTGCACTACCATTATTGCATTTATAGTCATGAATAGAAAGTAACTTGCAATTTTTTTCTTTCTTATATGTGAGATCTTCAATTTTGAATTTTTGAGCATGATTTGGACACTTGGTTACTTAGTATATCTTAAGACCTGTTGTCAGCTGCAGGAAACCACTGTGCACATTATTGCATTTATAGTTATCAATAGAAGGTAATTTGCAATTTTTTTCTTTCTTGTATGTGAGATCTTCAATTGTGAATTTTTGAGCATGATTTGGACACTTGGTTACTTAGTATATCTTAAGATTTGTGCAGATTCGAGGATGAAGATATGCACACAGTAGTGTACATCTGAGAGGTCATAAAATGAATTAGAGCTACAGTAGTAAATGAAAGTTTGTTTCTGTGCCATTTAGTAATGAAAATACTGTTGTTTGATTGACAAACTCAATGTAAGAAGCTTCCACACATTAAAATTTCTCTAGAAAGCAATATCTAATTAAAGTAGTCCTTTCAAAGCCCACACTCAGTGTTACAATGGAAACTAAAAAATGTATAAGGTATCTAAACATCGAAGTCTATGAAAGTGAATTCTGGCTGTGCATAGTACTTAAATGTTTTGCTGATCTTTTTTCAAAATAAAACTGAGTTTGGAATTCCAGCAGTTGTTAAAATAATATTTACAAGGCAAAAAACAAAGACAACTATTCCTGTAATCACATAATATGAAAAAGAAAATGTTTGGGATAGATCCAGGAATACAATTTTCATTTCAATAATCACTATAAGCTCTCAGTTGAACAGCATAACAATGAGGTGAAAAAGAAAAGAGCTTTGCTTTCTCATTTTGCATGGGCTTTCTAGTAAAACAGACACTTATTTTTCATGGTCAGAATGAGAATAAAAGTTCTTCAAATAGAGGCAACTATATTAAATACTTAAATGAATGTGCAACATATGATGCTTGTTTGAAAGGGCACCTGGAAAAGTGACTGTTTTTCGGGCAACTTTACCTGATATTCATGGCTTAATTTCAAGTGAGAATGCCATCATTACACATGGAATTAAGAAAGAAATATCCGATGCCTTCTTTGTTTCATTAATATTAGATGAGACTCCTGACATTAATAGTAAAGAACAACTCTGTACTGCTTATTTCATAAATGTTGACAGAAATGTTGAACACAGGTTTATTTGATTTACAGATGTAAGTGCTGACAGAAAAGCAGATTTTCTTTTGAATCATGCTCTCTATATTGTCAAACAATGACAAACAGTGGTAAAAGATGAAAACTCCTAAGGGCAACTCTGTTGAAGTTGGATCATATTTTAACAAACTGTACAATGTAAAATTTGAAGCTTTCACGGTTATGATTATTGATTAGAACTTCTCAGGTTACCAGCCGTGCGATGTTGATCAAGTTGCTCGAGCTTTCGGCCATCTTAACTCTGTGGCCTTCACTTTCTGATGAAGGCCACAGAGTTAAGATGGCTGAAAGCTCGAGCAACTTCATCAACATCACACGGCTGGTAACCCGAGAAGTTCTAATCAAACTGTCCAATATTTGTTGGATTATATACCCGACTCTGATAGGCTATGCCACTGCGTATCTGATAACTGTGCAGTCAATAAGGGTAAATCATTTGTAGAAGTTCTTTCAATTACAATAGGCATGAATCTATGACTTGCTCCACAAATCTCTGAACATTGTCCATAGAATACTCCAGGATGGTTAAATCACAATGTTGCATGAAACTGTAGCTTTAATGATAGGAGCCAAGGAGTACTGGCAATTATGTTGCACCCCAACACCTTAATTGTGGACAAAGTTTTTGAGAAAAGTTGGAAAAATACAAGAATGCGTTAAGCACTTTCACACCAGAATACTTGGTTTGTTTTTCAAGTGTTTAACGTCTGCTTTTATGCTTTTACTACAGCACTGCAGGCAGTGGCACTGATGATACATAGAATGAAGATGGAGCACTGATGGAATGAGATGGTGGGGGAAACCTGAGGACCCGGAGGAAACCTGCCCCATTGCCACTTCGTCCACCATGAATCCAACATGCGGTTGCCTGGGATCGAACCCCCAGAATACTCGCAGGATTCCTGCAATTTTCATAATAATTTTTCTAACCTTTACTGACTTAAAATGTTCCTAACTTTCTTAATGTCTGTAGATAATATGGTTTATTAACCATCCATTGGACACAATGTATCTGATACATAACTTTATTGTGTTTTTCAACATTCAGATGCAACCATTCATGCAAAGTGATTACAACTTATTATAAACTCCTAAAATGTTGCAACAGCTCCTGGTTCATTATTGGGCAATTAATTGTATGTTTTTTATTTCATCATACATTGTCCCCATTCATGTACCTCATTGTTTTTGTAGCCTTTTTTATTGCTCATGTTTTTACATACATAATGTTGAACAAGAAGTGTTCCATATGTGTGATCCTAACAACTTACAGAAAGCCCTTGTAACAATGTGGGGTGAAAATAAGACAATAATGGAGATTTTCTTGATAATGAAAGTGACAGAGATTGTGAAAGTAAAACAGAAGCCCATGAAAAAGGTTCTCTTTCCTCTCAAAACAACACAGATGAAGACATACACTGCAGATGTTAACTTCAGTTTACAGGGAAGAACAGGGTTACCAAATATAAAATACGAGAGTTCATCAGCAGAGAAGAACTAGATCAAAGAATTTGTTTACTCATCTGCCTGGAGATAGGGGTCAGGCTACCAGTGTTGCAAAGATTGTTGGAATTGTTCTTATTAGAAATGTCTGACTAGATATAATCATGGCATACACCAACCAATACATTGAACTTATAAAAAACACAATCAGACCACAAAATGATACGCACACATGCACAGACACGCACGCACGCACACACACACACGCACACACATGGGCATAGTTACAAAATACTGCCCCATAAGCCTACTTAACACTGCTAGCAAAGTTTTGGAAAAATGGATGATAGAATCCTGCATCACATAAATTCAAGAAACCTCTTGAACACAAACCAGTTTGGTTTTATGCCTATATATATATATATATATATATATATATATATATATATATATATATATATATATATATACATAAAAAGGCCAAAGTGGACACAGCAATGATGGTGAAAACGTTTGTACAACATAACTTGCAAAAATATAAGTACATCATATTAACTAGTCTGGACATCAGGGGGCTATAGGTCTATAATTATTTGTCTTGTCTTCCTCACCCTTTTTAATATTTGGTTTAATTTTTGCTATCGTAAACATTTTAGGAAATACTCCATTTTCCAGAGAATTAATGATTAAACGACAGTGATTTAATTAGGGATTGGGTGTATTTTTTAAGTATTAAGTAATTGGAACTATCATCCACACTATAGGATTTCTTATTTTTCATGTATGATAATTTTGAATACTTTATTTTCTGAAATAGGGCCTAAAACATTGATTTATTATTGACTTTATGCTGTTTTGGTTGGGATTTATTGAATTTCTGCACATTTTTTGATATGTCTGCAAAGTAGTTATTGAATAAACTTATAATGGTGTTTGGATTAGTAATAACATGACTTTCATGCTAAAGATGAATGTTTCCTGAGGTATGATAGTATTTTTATGAGTATTTGCTTCTCATTTGATCACATCCCAGATTGCCTTTTGTTTATTGCCAGAATTCATAATTCTGTTATTTGATAACCTTTTGGCTGCTTGAATTACTTGTATATATATTTTTTGAAGTGTGGCCGAAGTTCTGATGTATTTCTGTTTCTACTAATATAACTTAAAAGTTTAAGAGGTAGAACTTGAACTTAAAAATTCAATGCCACAACTGGGATTTGAACCACAGACCTTCCGCTTGCCGGGCGGACGCTCTAACCACTGAGCTATTGTGACAAACTGCCAGAATGGCATTAAATTCTCAAGCCAGTTCATATTTCTCCTGGTAAACCACAAAGGCAGTCTCACATCAGAGACAAATACCCCAATGGTGACTTACTATTGCAAGTACTTTATATCCCAGGATTAAATAACCTTCACATGGTAATTATTATTTATTTGTGCCAACAAACTTACTGTTGGTGTTTTTAAACACACAAGCCGTGTGTGGGCAAAGTTTAAGAGGTAGAACTGGAACTTAAAAATTCAATGCCACAACTGGGATTTGAACCACAGACCTTCCGCTTGCCGGGCGGACGCTCTAACCGCTGAGCTATTGTGACAAACTGCCAGAATGGCATTAAATTCTCAAGCCAGTTCATATTTCTCCTGGTAAACCACAAAGGCAGTCTCACATCAGAGACAAATACCCCAATGGTGACTTACTATTGCAAGTACTTTATATCCCAGGATTAAATAACCTTCACATGGTAATTATTATTTATTTGTGGCTTGTGTGTTTAAAAACACCAACAGTAAGTTTGTTGGCACAAATAAATAATAATAACTTAAAAGTCTTATTTTACTTCGAGAAGTTTATTTGAATAGACTTAATTAAGAAGCAAGCTGCATAATGACATTTGGATCTCAAAATTTAATACTCAGATAGATATAATATTTCTCTATAAATTTTCAGCACTCTGTGTGAAACATTCTTTTCTGACCATAAGCTTACATGTATATGCAGTTTTTCTGGAGGAAGCAATATTGCATTTTGTTTTCAAAGGATGTAATAGCAGGAAAGGAACTTTCAAGACAATTCAAGCTATATAATGCACTTTCTGTGGCTAATGCAGCTTGTAGATTGACTTATGTTTTTGTCTCACTTTGCAAACGTTAATTGACTGAAACTGTTTGCAGCACATGTTAATCAACTTGATACCTTAAGCACACAGATAAATAAGAAGTTATTTGAACAATACAAATTCTTAGAAATGTTAATGAGGAAGGGTTTCCGCAATAGTCACTCATCCGATTTATATTATTTTGAAACATTTATCTCAATTAACATGAAGAAAATGGGCCATTAAGTCTTGTAAGGATAGTTTGTGGAAGCTGTATAAAATATGTGACAGTGGGTATAGAAAGTGATTTGAATGTAGGTAACAAATCAGATTTTTAATAGTAAGTAGATGTAAGTAAGCATTGTCATGATCACTGATTGAAATGTCTATTAAACAACGTACAATTTTTTTAATTGTTCCATTTATATGCTGTCTTTAACATCTAAGGACATATTGGCAGCTTTTTACCTTTGAAACAGCAAAGATATTCACTCACTTTATGGTGGTTTTGCTTACTTAGGGTTAACTATTACATTAAATTCATATACACATACTTCCAGACTCCAGGGAGGATGGGAATAATCCTAGTTAAAGCAAAGTTTCCTCCCAAGGTTAGCATGCTAACTACCAGACCACAGAGGGAGTCACATGTGAGTATTATGCGTTTTGCCGGTTAACCTCAAATGACTACCAGTTCTGAGAGCACATATGAGGCATTATAACACAGCTCAATAACTTTGCACTTATCAGAAATTCTGCATACTTTGATGCATTAATGAGCCTCCTAAACTGATAATTACTGATTTGAAGCTAGGTAAGGCAAACTAGAATAGCTCCAGACTACAGGACATAAGGCTATGCAAGATACAAAGGCAAAGCAAAGTTCCCAGCAAATACAGAAGTATTCGGAAAAGTGTAAGTGCATGATGCGAATGGCTGTACATTTTTAAACTGACATAGTGGCCATAATTGGATGATTGCAATAGACTGCCTAATATGTGCTCTATTGTCATATCCTGACTGCATAGTGACAGTATCTCTTTATATTAAAGGACTGAGTGGTTTATTGACGCAACTACCTTTCCCCTTTTGACAAAAGTATTTGTAAATGCACTATGTACAAGGAAAGTGACTGGTAAACAGTATGCTCAGTATTCTTATCCTGCTTCATTGCTTTCTACCTTGTATGGTGAAGGGATCAGCATTCAAAACCTACAGTTTAACTAGCTTCTTCATACCAAGGGCAAACATGGGCCACAAAGCAAAGGAAACCACTGTTGAGGAGCAACAAATTATAATAAACTTGCACACAGAAGGGAAAAATCTATGCAGAGTAAGGAAGAATGGTGAAAAGAAGTAATTCAGCAAGTTTTAGTGTAGTTCAGTGCTACAAGCAGCAGCAGATGCTTGCCAATTTACCCAGAACTGGAAGACCATCCAAACTGACTAGCAGGGACAGAAGAGCTGTGATTAATATGATGAACAAAACACCAAGAATTGCAGCACCTGAAATTGCAGCCCAGCTGAAGGAATTGATTGGTAAAGAAGTTCATCCACCAGGGTGCTGAACAGTGCCTGGTTACCATGCAAGGGTGCCAAGGAAGAAGCCATACATGAGTAAAGTAAATATGAAAAAGAGGAAGGAATTTGCCAAAACATACCTGTCGTGAAGTATAGAGTTCTGTGATAATGTTCCATGGTCTGGTGAAAGCCAATTTAATATTTACCGCATTATTGGTAGAATCTTAGTCTGTAGGAAACCAAACACTGAATGGGATCCAAAGATTATGGTGGGCACAGTGAAATATGGTGGAGGCAATGTAATGGTGTGGGGATGCATGACACATGCAGGTGTAGGGGTATTTGTTTTTATGGAGGATACCATGTATAAGTATGCTTATTTACGTATTCCAAAGAACATTTGCAAAACAATGCTCAGAAATTAGGATTGCAGGGAAATTTTTATTTTCAGCACGATAATGACCCCAAGCATACTGCAGAAGTAGTTCAATTATGGCTTCTGTACCACGCTCACACCTCCTGCATACAGTACCACAATCTCCAGACCTCAATCCAATAGAGAATATTTGGAATGAGTTAGAACAGTGAGTAAGAAGACATATTACAAGCAAAAACCAGCTGAAGGAAATGCTCATAGAGGAGTGGAATAGCATCAGAGCTGAGTATGTGTGGTCAATGCCTAAAATGCATCAGGCATTCTTTTGCAAAAGGGTCAAATGATGAAGTATTAAAATCCGAATACTTTTGTCCAGTTCAAGTTAAGTTTTTCCCTACATATTTCTTTAGAATAACTATTTTGGTTTGTTTTTCATGTATATATTTCTTTATATTAAAGAGTGAAATACACTGCTTCAATTAGTAGCTCAGTATATTTTATTTATGTTCATTGTAATCACATTATTGATACTAATAACCACATCCAAATATTTATGACTGTCTCTGTATATACAGATTTTAATATAAATTGTTCCAGAATAAGTATATATTTGGTGAATATCTCTCTAAAGTTTATGATACTTACCTGCTATTTGTTCACTGTTATTTAAATGCAAGATACATCATTAAATAAACAAAACAGATTTATATGCATTGCTTTTCATATATTTACAACAAATAGACATTTTGTTTCATATAATGTAATAAAACTTGCCATCTCTGAATGTATATTGAATATATGCACTCTAGCACTTATATGTTTTGTGCAAGGACCTAAGAGGTATATTTTGCAAAAATTACATTTCCTATTTGCAGTTCTGGAACCCTCTGAAAGAGTTCTTTTAACCTTGCAGTAGTCTCACAGACATGAAGCACATTTAATATTATTTTGGCTCTCTTAAAATATATTTATAAACTCTGTGCTTTTATTGCAGTTCTAGATGCCTCTTTTGTAAATCATTTTTGGTTAATTTTTGCTTAAACCTTCACCAAGGGATTCCAGCATGGAGTCTTCTGCAAGTACTTGAAATTAGTAAATTAATTTGCTAATTCTGTATCATTCTCCAGCTAAGAATAGTCTTTAATTTCACTCAGATATATCTCCATAAATAAAGTTAATTGGGATTTATTACAAGTTTGTCCTACAACTAGTTAACCTCCAATCGCTTGCAGATGATTCCATATACCCCCTAATTAATGATGTTAATTTTTTTTCAGGTAATATTATTCCAATAGTTTCACAGACAACAAGAATATGGAGCTTTATCATAATCCTTGCACCTTTTCGGTAATCCTCTGAGGTATCTGAAAGACCAGAATTTTAAATTTGGTACAGGTTAGGTAAAACATGGTAGAAAATTTGGAACCAAGATTGCATGACTACTTTGCCCAAGCAGAACACTCCAGCCTTTGTCGCCAGTGTTTATGATTATTTTAACTTGAAGGTTCTATTCTACAGGAACCTCCCAAATGGTCATTGGCAGTTTGTTGCAAGTGGATACAGCAACAGCTTGCTGAGCAATTTATCCTGGATCCAATCTTATTGCTGGGCTTAAACCTCACTTTATGAAAATGTCTACTGCAGGAAATGAGGTAAGACGTAACAAGCATGCATTTTTTAGTGCAAGTTACTTCCCTAGTGATTGTTGCCATATAACAATAATCTCTCCTGGAGGTTATTGGTATAGAATACATAGAAACCAACATGGGTGGTTTTCATAAATGTACAAGTTATTTATGATTCAAGGCTCAGATGCTTAAATATTCTAACTAGGTGGTCAGATCTGCTCATGACAGCATTGTGTTTATGAATTCAAAAGTCCATGCACAGTTTGAAGCAGGGAAAATGCCGGAAGGTGTGTTCCTTGGAAACAGTGGTTATTCTTGCTGTCATTGTTTATTAACTTCAGTGTTACACAAAGAAACTGATGCACAATGAGTGTATAACCATTCTGTAGGAGAGCTCAGTCTGCAATTGAAAGAACGTTTGGAGTGCTGGAGAGAAGACTTTTTTGTCTTAGCATGGGCTAAAGGTGAAATTACCTCATGTTCCTGTCATAATAGTAGCAGTATTTATGTTATATAACATGGCTATAGAGGCAATGGATGAGGTCCCTGATGTAGATGAGGCTGCACCTGCTGCAAGAGCAGTTTACAAGGAAATTCTACACCCAAGGGAACACGAGGGATAATAGTGCTCTGAGAGCAGCAATTATCAACAATCTATTTAGGTAATAAATTCCTTTAATGAATACAGTGAATTTTGAAAAGTTATTCAGTTTGGAAACATTACAAATAGGTACCTGTTATAAAATCAAAGTAATTTATGAAGAGCATGCATGCACAGAAACACATATTCAAAGCAATTATCAAATATGTATTTAGGTAATGATCCTTGCAATGACTTTAGCGAATGCTGTAAAATTTGAAAAGTTATTCAATATGGAAATATATTGAAAATACTTTTATAGAATTAAAGCAAACTTGCAAAGAGAGCACACACATAAAGATACACATTCACAGCAATTATTAAAATGTTTTAGATAATAATACTTGTAATTATTTTAATGAATAATATAAAACATAAAAGAGGCTATTTGATTTAGAAAGTATTCAAAATGGGTGATATTATAAAATCAAATATCCTATAAACAAGGCATATGCAAACACACACACTTTCACAACAGTTATTCACAATGTATTTAGGTAAAAACACTTGCAATTATTTTAATGAATACTGTAACATTTAAAAAGTTATTAAATTTGGAAATTTACTGAAAACATTTAATGTTAACAAATTGAAGTAATTTTATAAAGAACATGCACACACATATTCACAGCATTTACAATAAGTGTAAGTATTATATTTAAATACAAAAGAAACCCAAAACTTAACATATTAAAATATATGTGCTAAAGATCTTTTGCATACTTGTTAATTTCTGTCTCAAATTAATGCATGTACCTATATCTTATTTTTACACCATCTCAAACCACTCTAATCTCTAGTCTGTCTTGAACATCACTGACTTCAAGGTAACTAGAGAAAGAACTGACTTATATTCAAGAATTGTGCATGGGTGTCATGACTGGGGGGTAAGGGGGGACAGCGGACCCTCCTTGTAAATGAATGACTTTAATGTACAGTCAATTACTATTAGACAATTATTTTAATTTTTATGTAAAGAACAATGTTTTTTTAGCATAAATACAGTTATCCGCTACAAAAACTATAACTTTTAATAATTTGAAACATTCCTGGCATTATTGACGATAATTTCTTGGGCTAACAGTCAGGTCAAATTTGGGTAACTAACTCTGGGTATTTGGGTAACTAACTCTGCCTCCATTGTTAGCGGGACTGAACCTAAATATTTTATATATATTTCCTCATAATTCTGTCTAATTCTGTTTATTATATGCTGGAGAAGGGTGACGTCCAGTACATCTCATTGTTATCATTGCTTCAATAATTAGAAAAGAAGCAAGAGCAACTATACTCGGCGCCAAATAAGAAGGGGATTGACAGATGTGAAGCACGTGGCGGAAACGCATAAATTAACGGGAGGGGATGGATGCGTCTTAGCAGTTGCCATAGCAACGAAAAGAATAACCAATTAGAGCTAAGGCGTTATAATGGCGTTTCCATAGAAACGGTACACACAAGGACCTTGTTGCCGATATGTAACATGCACGTAACACGTGATTAGCAGGTAGCTGATGAACCCAGCAGTAACATGAAGTGCTTTTGTTATGTTCTGTTATCGCTGCATATAAACAAATAGTGCTGCAGGCTGCAGCCCGAGCTTGCAATGCTTGCATCAGTTAAGAGATTGCCTGTATGTTGAGAAGTTCGTTTGTGTTAGTCTAATATACGGTTATTTGCCTTGTGTTTACGTGTGTCTGAGTCTGTGCATGTGTTGCGAGCTTTTGCATTTGTGCTAACGCTTTTAATTTTTGTTTAACAATGTCAAAAAATAGTGACAAAGATAGTGCTGCTAAACGAAAAATTGAACGTACTCGCGAACCGAATAAAACTGTGTTTGGTAAAGGTATCCCAATTAAAGGACAAGCGCGGGAAATAATATGCCCTGTTAGAGAATATTTCGAAGAGGAGAAATTGAACAGTGGATCTCTTATTCCAGTCTCTAAGGTAATTGATAGAACCTCGCGTGCTGTAGGAATACTGTAGTTAAAATTGGGAAAGAAAAGTACGATAAAGAGGGAAATCGGGCGTCAGGGTCTTAATTGCAGTAGCAGCAAATACAACAGTGATGCAAGTAATTCGGATATTAGCGGCATTGTCCCATTAGAATAAGCATCAATATTTCACAGGTATGTTTCTTTTGTTAACGCAAATATTTAGACATATAAAATTGCAATTCTGTCATTTGAATGCAGATTCAATCTTTTATTGTTGTCTTTGCATACGAATATAAATAATATGCGCTCAACATTCCAGCCGCAGTGCAATCTTCGTACACATAATCATATCGCGGTCTCCACGTGGTCGTGGTCGCGATAAGCGGCAACGTCGCTTCTCCCTCACTGCAAACTGTCAATCCCTTTCTTGGTTGGCGCCGACTTTATTAAATTGCCATGTTTGGATGGCGGGGAAATTTTTGCACGTAATTGTGTCCCAACGAAATAATTGCTTTCTGTGGCGATCATTTTATCAGAACTACACGATACAGGGTTGTTTTCTTTGAGTGGTTAGGAGTGTTTTACCACAGTGGATAAGCATGTTATTGGTTAATTATAGCTTCTTGGATTAGTGAGTCAGAAATAAGAAAACGAAAATATATACATTCAAAATTTACTCGTGATCCCTGATATAAGCATTTCAAAACTAAACGTTAGCCTTGCAACGATTCTTCTCTACTTATGCTTTCGCGGAATCATTTTCCTCAATAATAAATTATATCCATTGCGAAACTGTGTTGTATTTTTAATTAACGACACATGCGTTGTGTACTTTTATCTTTAATACCGTAGCTAACGCTGATTCAGTTATGCATACCATATAACCGCACGTTGTGGGAATGTAGCAAAAGCCAACGGTAATTAGGTGTAAAAGGACGCTATTGTAGAAATTGATGGGGCGAGAATGCGAATGAGGAAATTCAATTGTGGTGGATTGATTGAGGGATAGTGAATTTTTGGTGCTTTGAAGCGAGAAAATCCAATTAACCTCTTTTGTGTTACCGTGCATTCCAGAGACAAAGGCTGCTTACCTACGTTACCAAACGCACATTATTCGCCTTGTGTTATTAGCGCTGCAGCTGCTCATATGTGTACGGGTATTTGTTGGTTTTGTGGATCCCGTAAAAAGGTCAAAGGTGTGAAGAATTTAACTAACGTCCCTAGAGGCAGCATGTCTCTGCTGTATGATTTGCGTTGAACAGGGTACTTACTTCCAGATCACAAGTTACAATGTAGTCATGTTGGCGTTTCTGATTCCGCGAGAGTGTCCATCCAGGGTTACCAGACGTCCAAAAATTCCCGGACATGCCCTGCATTTTAACCATTTGCCCGGCGTCCGGGAGAAATTTTTGAAGAGTCTCCAATGTCCTACATTTTCAGAAACAAGCATAGATCGTTCAAAAATGAACTGGAAACTGGGAAAATAGAAATGAATAGTTGGTTATTATTATAGTCGCTACTGCAACTCGTTATGGCATCATGGCTACACTGACTATACTCATGCATCAGTAATGTGGAACGAGGGTTTGGCAACGCAGCATTTGCTCTCCGGGGCAAAAGGACAAAGAATAATGTTTTACTCTCATTCTACCATTTGCATTTTGGTGCAAAGAATAATGAAGTGGATAGAAAATTGTTTGTCTTTTAAGAAACAGCATTCCACAAAATTGTGTTCAGTATTAAAGGTTACTTTGCTCAGCCCACACAGTCAGCATATCGTTTTAACGCTGCAGAGGCAACATTTGCATTTCAAGTTCTCCATAAACACGCATCATGCAAATCTATGCAAACAATATCATTTGTTCCAGATACTTTGACACAGTTAGGAATAATAAAGAAATCTGCAGTATTTGGAGCTCATAGTACAAACACACATTTTGGTGGCATAAGCCGAGGATAAAAATATATCCATCAAATTAAAGTCACGTTAGTTGCGAAAGATTAGTTCCTGAGAGAATTATGACAGACTGCTGATGATCACATTTAACATTCTATGTTTCAGGAGTTTAAGAAAAGGTAAATGGTAAGCCTGTTGGTATTTATAGGTAAATAGCATTTAAATGATAACTTTATATTATTTTTGCACGGACCGATAATGTCCTACATTTTTATCAAATGTTCTACATTTTTACTTTCTCTACTACGTATTCGTAGTAAAGTAGAGGAAGTATTGTATTCCACCCAAAAATTGATGTCGAGATTTCGCCAACTGAATTTAAAAAAAAAAAAAAAGCATTTTTAAAAAACCGTCCGGGCACGCACGTATGTCTGTCAGTCTGTGGACAGCATAACTCAAAACGAAAAGTCGGTTAAAAACCAAAGTTGGTATTTAAGTTTGTCTTTCAAGGATGCGACATGAAGATTTTGAAGAAAATTGCTCCACCCTAAACTACTCTTTACATGGAAAATGATTCGAAAATTTTGATTTCCTTGAAAATTGCTGTAACGATTTTGATTAAAATGCAATATGTTTGAGATATTTTTATGACAAATGAAATGTACATCTTGAATTTTCTATGTAGCCCATTTATTCTGCATGACTTTAGCATAACGGTAAATCGTAGGAGATAGACCATCTCTGACTATACAAAAACTGCAGATCTAGCTAACATACACAATTTATGTCCGAATAAATTTTTTTGTAGCGTGAACCATTTCGAAGATACGCCTTGTTATTTGTGTGAGCTTTGGAGAACTTATAGGTACTTCTGTCAAAAGGAACATCGTTATTCATTTTGTATATGTTCAGCGTGCAAAGAGAATGGGAGCCCAAAGCTGTAAAAGATTTAACTCAAATCCTACTGTATTCTCATATTCCCCTTGCACTTACAACGAAATAAGCCATAAGATAATCTCTGCTAATATTTATCTCAACTAACAGAAAGAAGATATAGGAATAAGGGTAGTATAAGAGTAGAGAAAGTCATGTGAGTACAACACATCAGGTTTTTTTAACATCGTGTCCTACATTTCCATAAAATAACTGGTAACCGTATCTCTGAGTATTGTGGTACTCCATTTTGTATTCTCCCGTCTAATTGTGCCGGGTGGAAATATCGAGCTGTCTTGCTTATGAAACTCTCTAAACAGCTACATTCGCAGTAACAACACTATTATTTTCACGCTTTGGTTTTTAGCATTACATATACGTAACAGGCTGGATATACGGTTAGCTTCCCACTGTTTGCGTTTTTATATAGATGCTGGTTCTACAGAGAACAATAAGATTCAGAAGGTTCCAAAATAATGAACATCGGTGATTTCAGAACCTTCTCACAATTGCCGCACTTCTTAGAAGATCTTTCGCCTGCCAAATCACAAAAATTGTAGAGGCCAGCACCAACTTTGGGCTCGAAAAGACTGCCCCTTTGTTACTCTATCAGTAATCAAGCCGCGAACATATCATTTGTTAAAGACAAGTCTAAATACAGGTAAAATCGTTCAAAACATGCAATTTTTTCTTCTTTTCATTAAAAACAGTTCACAGTATTGGGATTATATTCTTGAAATTCCACGCTTCTATTATCATTGTAATTATTAGCAAATAATTTAAACAGCAATGAACGTTTCTATGCCACGCCTCCTTTTTATTTCATCTTTAAAAGTTTATCTTTTGTATTTCTTGCTGCTTTGACTGTCAGTTTCTTAAGTATTACTGGAGAACTTTTAGAAGGCCGTGAACAAGATGGAGAAATACGTTTATCAAGGTCGCTTTGTTTTGAAGTGTTTACTTTTGAAACACCTCTGCAGCAATGAAAATCAAAGTAAATCTTTAACTCAACTTTTCTACAGTCGACATTCTCTCACCTTGAAAGTGAGTTTTGTCCAAAACTATTCTATGTATGTACTGTCATTAAATATAACAGTTTGATAGCAAAGATCCTACTGCATAATCATATGGAACAGAATTTCAACTAACGTTTTAGTTAAACGTGGGTGAAAATTTATTTGAATGAATTTTCAAAACATATGTCCATGTTACATGCTATTTTTTATCTCAAGCACGATAATACATATAACAATTTTGTTCCATAGGATTATGTATTGTAATATTCAAGGTAACTCATAAAATTTTTCAATGAAATATTTGAAGTAGTTTTTGAGAAAATACACCATATTGCTTTTTAGATGGCAAAAGCCTAAATACAACCCAAAGACATAAAAAAGTCTGACAAAATTAGCATGTAAATAAGCATTAAGAATTACACATCAAAATTCAGTTTTCTAAGCTGGAAAATGTGGAAGTTTAAATACTTTTTCGAGGTGATTTTTTATACCTACGTCCCTAATTTGTAAAGGCAAAAAGGATATTGCAGCATGTTTTCTTTTATGCTGACCAGTACCTAAAACTTCAGCTGGCTTTAATTCCACGTGTGATAGACACACTTTACAGGGAAGAAGTTTAGGTTTACTCAACGAATATTGTGAAGAATGACTTTTATGTTTCAACAGATTCGCAGGATTCCCAGAAAAAGTGTGAAACTTCCTTGACCTTTCCCTGACCAAAATATTGTACTCATCTGACCATAATTTTGTGTTTGCACAATATTAACACCGTACTCAATCTATCTTAGCTGACCAACGGACAACTTATAGACAATATTTATTACTAGACTGCTGAAATGGATGTACTAAAGAAATAAGCTTATTAAAGAAATAAGCAAAATAATAAATATTGAGCATCTTCCTATGCTTGACAAAGCAATTCATTAAACTTCTTAAAATTTCATTCAGATGGGAGTATAAAAATGGAACGATCAGTTTATTACTTTGAATCGCCTAAGAAGAGGCTTACATATTTTCAAAAGAAGTTGCTTTAAAGAATACTGCTTTGCATTTTATTTAAACGTCTTGAATTTCTTTCCTTTTTTTTAAAACGAGAGTTCCTTTCTGGCGATTTATCACCACAACATGTATATTGAAACATTCAAATATTTCTAAGACTCTCTCTAGACAACCAAAGTTGTTAAGCCATCATACTCTCCAGTAATTTAGTGGAAAGTAAGTCACAGTATCTCATGTACGTATATGTTAATATCTGACTCCAGTTGCTCCTATACATTTAACTATCAATAACTTTACATGTCTGCTTCACCAACTTCATCTTTTGTAAAATATGAGATAGTACAGTGTACCGACATTCCACTTTCTACCTTTACCACATTCCTCACTATGTGTGTTGAATTATCATTATGTTTAACAGGCAGCATTAACCAGACATTTATGTCTAATTCATTTCTGTTGAACTAACACTAAGTTTGATAAAAATGACAATGATTGTTCCCTTGACTAAATATTCTGAAGCTGAACATGCATTGTTCCATTGTCATGTGAACATAATGCCTAGCGCCCCATATTGCTGAACTTAAGCTCATAATGCATTTACAGTAGGTTACAAATTGATTGTACATACATTAAAAAACCATTCTATAAAGTATAAACTAAGCTATGAGCTGAAGGTTATTCTTCTTGGGGGAGGGTACCCTCCCAACTCTCAAAGAACACAAAGAGGCCGCAAATTGCAACCAAGTGTAGTGATGAAGTAATTAAATCCGAAACTGCAGCCACATAACATGCTTATCTCTTTAACATGCGTGAAAGTATAATCAATTCCTCAGCACTCAATTTGAAACACTTCAATTCAAAGCTGGTAGGGGAAGTTAAGGAGCAAAAATATTGTAACCCACCTTAATATGTAGCTACCTAGCTACCAAGCGGAATGGCTCAGGCGGTAACGTCTGTGGCCCGCATTCAGAAGGTCGCGGGTTCGATCCCCGTGGGCGACCTTCGTGACCCATGAGTTTTTTTTCGCCAGGCCAATGCTGGGAAAGGTTTCCACATCCTCCGAATTAGGTATCCCTCCATTTGTTTCATCATTTTCATTTCACTCTTCATCCCGTTAGGTTTCTTTCAGGGTTGGAAGCGTCGGCGAACGTCGCGGCAGCTACACTGCAGGAGAAACAAATACCCTCTAGAAATCTCGTCCCCCGGATTAGAAGGCGAGCCACCGGTTCGCCCCCCCCCCCAATGGTCCCCCAAGGTATGGTACAAACTCGAGGTGGGGGGGGGGGGAGCTAAGCTAGACTCAGCCGGGGTGCATCTAACTAGGAAAATATGCCACCTGCTCTGTCTTGAGCACATTCCGGCCACCCTTAGGATCCATTCGCCTCATTCATTCTCCCCGGAGTGCTCCGTCAGGGGCATAGGCATATCATCATCATAATCATCATCATAATCATCATCATCAATCATCATCATCAATCATCATTATCATCATCAACAACAACAACACTTCTCCTGTTCCGCCTCAGGCCTCTCTCCACCTTCTCACAGGTCTTCCAACATCTTTCCTCCCATGTGACTGGTAATTTACGACATTTTGGTATATCGGGCCCATCCTTTGTAAATGATTTCTCCATCTTTCTCTATATTGGTTTATGTTATAATTTATTGAACAAATACCAAGTTCTTCTCTTATTTCTTCATTAATATGTATCAATGTGTGACTTTTGATCAATATGAATTACCAGACATCTGAATCTCCCTTATATAGGATAATTTTTTAATACTTTTCCCGACCATTTTTCAATACACTGACCTTCCAGGTGCCAGGGGATACTGCTTTAAAAATGATTCTATTCTTCAAAAAATGGACATAAAATATTTAAAAACTTAGCTTATAACCATTGCAGATAATTCAGAACGGGTGGACTCCATCACAGTGTGCTGCTTTGTACAACCAGGCCTGGAGAAAAGCGTGCCACTCTCTTTTTGTTTTGCGTGCATGCAGCGTTTTTAAAGATATAAATGGAAACCGCCTGGCAGAGCAGCTGATTTACGTGATTGGGTGTAAACAACAGGCTGGAAAGCGTTTCATATGAACGAGTGATAGGATTGGCGCTTTAATAGCTTTTGAAGGTTGTCGGATGAAAACTGCTGCAATTCGAAGGTGGTACTTTCACATTTTTCAAGATGCTCTCGGGCTTCGAGCCAGGTGTAGTGATGAAAAGACATCAACGTTTCGGGAGTGTACATCTCTCCCATCTTCAGGATGAAGACGTTGAGTCTTTTCATCACTACACCTGGCTCGAAGCCCGAGAGCATCGCCAGGAAAGCTTCAAATCATATTTCACATTTTTGTCCCCATATCCCCCACAGAATATCAGTCTGCAATTCGTGGGACCCTTTAGTAAGTGGAGAGACTGTTATGAAATGGTTTGAGGAAGGAAAAGCAGAACGGACATATACCAAGAATGAAGCTGTCTGAAATTACGGCTGTTTCTTTGCATATTAAATATCACCATAAAGATTAATAGATTATAAAGAATATCTCATGTTACGGTTCATCTTATGTTGCTCGAATCATAGCACACATCTTTTCTTTATAGATAAATAAACCTTAAATAAACCATTGTCCAACAAGACAATGTGAACGAACAGTTGTGAAAAAAACTGAATTCGATTGCCATGGAAAATGCAGGGAAAAGGAAGTCGCCTCACTACATCACCCTATTCCTCAGACGCAAAGGGGTCCATAAATATTCCACTGAAACATACCTTACCAATGAGGAACATGCAGACTATAATAGAGCATTTTGCCTTTCTAGATTTTCTAACATCATATGAGCGATCTACCAATTGCCCTTTGGATGAGGTCAATTTTAGTTTGGGAAACATTGTAAAACCATGCATTAAATAATATCGCCTTTTAAACGGAATATTAAAGTAGTTTGATCACTAACTTTTACTGCAAATTTGTACTCTTTTTTTCAGAGCTTGATTTTCATTTTCAAGTAATTTACTACTACATGTAAAGCATATTTGTATAACCGATCTGTTTCTCTTTCTTTCCGAGTTAGTGAAACAAGGTTTGAGATAAGATAAATCGATTAACTAATTCTCCATTAAGTAAATAAGACAGAAAATGTCGTTTTGGTTTTAATCAACAAGGTAGCACCATAACTTTAAGTAAATTTGTACAATAAATGTCATATTTTCTGTTTAATTAAGGGCCCGGCTGTGTTTCCAGATTTGAACTGCACCTACCATTCTAAAGTTTGTAGTTCTGTTTGCGCTGCTACTATTTATCATGGCTTCATTTTGTAGTTGTCGTAACATGCATAGAGACTTTCGGTACTTACCATTTCGCGGAAATTTGGATAGTAGGTCTGCTCTATAAGGGGGAAATTTTCCTTGCCCAACCGTCGTTGAAGCTGCAGGAGATGAGCAAACACCCATGGTTTGTCCTACAAAAAATAGAATGATTACTATAGGTTTATATTCATTTTGAGCATTCTCTCTCACACAAATATACAGTCAAAAGCATTGAGTAAAATTGATACTAAAGCACTTTTGATTTAATATGCAGAAGCCAGACGGTCATTGCAGCCGGAAATCAACACATACGTACTTGACTTTGAGTGCAGACAGTGGCACAGTAAGCTATTACCTCCCTGCATCCTGAGTTCATAGTTGAGCTACCTTGATTACAAAAGGAATGCGCGTAATAAGTACATAATTTAATATTCTTTTCTTGTGTACAATAGGCGACTATAAACTGGTGACATTACACCAGTTTGTTAAACTATGTGGAGTTTAGGTAATACAACCTTTCGGTGGACCAGGAGAGATTTCATTATTGACGGGGTCCTCAGATATATTCGGCCTTTCGCGCCAGTCGATTGTCTGCACATAACGTCAGCACTTTTAAGCCAGGGCTAACGAGACAGACAGGCTACGGCATGAACTGCAGTGACGTAATTCTCTTAGTCGAGTCATGCCCCAATGAAGTAAAACCACAATCGCTTAATATATCCATATACTAAACACTAAAAGGTTGCTCGTTGATGGTATACTATGTACCAGACTACCATTACTGCATAACTCCGATTGGCGCCTAGCCCGTCGTTTTCGTTAGTCACGCCTTAAGCGAGTTTATCACCAGTGTCTCTGGCAGAGGACTAGCGAAAGTTAAGTGGAAGGGGTGAAGGTAATCAGTTTCCCAGTCACCTTAGTGAACTGAGACTTGTTTTTACTTTTGGAAGCTCTTTGGCGTCCGGCTCGTAAACTCGTAACTCAAATAACTGGACAGTTTTTGTAGCGTAAAGTGTCTCAGTTTTAATGGCACGCTTCTCCATTACAAAAAAGCTTGTTGTTATTTCTGCACTCAAAGTCTCTTATCCCGTAATATCGTGCCTAATATTTACTCGCATCCTAAATACGGAAACACCATTTAGCACAAGGAAGCATAGCTTGGAGAAAGGAGAACTACAAACTAGTGATAAAATGAAGGAATGTCCAGCCAACTATATTAAAGAATTGCAGCCGTTTAAGGATTAGGGTCAATCATTATGCCAGCCGGAGAAGTAATATGACTTAAAAAGGCAATCTGCACAGTGGAAAAACTAAACTTTTCCTTACGCACAGCAAGACCGGACCGCTTAAATGGAAGAACGTTTGGGTCAGGCGTTGGCAATGGCTTTCAAAATCGGGTAAGTAGATATCATCAGGATACTGATACACATATTTGAACATAATATCTGAAAACTTATTGTTCAAAAGACGCAAAAGAACTTGAGCCCTTGTAGCAATCCCAAAGCAGATCCCGTGATATTCGTATAAGCGGCAAGTAGTGGCGAAGGCTGTTAGTTGTTTACACCATTCGGTCAAGGGCATCCCGTTAGTAAGAGTAAAGTCCAAAGTAGTAAATGTATGTACAAAATGGTGCGCAGCCGAGTTCAAAAGAGGCATGAGTTGGCCTTGTTTTAATCTCCTTATTTAAGTGCTGATAGTCCCCACCAGCCTAAGAATATTGTCCCTCTTGCGTGTAAAAAATATAGGGCTAATGTTGTTAGTTTCAGATGACTAGATGCACTTCGTTAACATGCTAATTTTTCCACTATGAACGGCCATTTTAGCCGGAGTCTGTCCGGAGGTAACTTAACAGATGCTGTATCTATTCATTGGGCATCATAATGACTAAATTGGTAACGCTAATTTGTCCTCAAACAATAACGGATGGTTGCACACAACCGTCCCAGCGAACGCACCTATTCTATGATCAAATGGGAGAACGGGGCACGGGTAGTACTAGGCACCTCTTGACACACTGTATCGCTCATAGGAAGCTGCATTGAAACGTGACAATTTTGACAGGAGCAAACGCAAATGAAATTTCGTAAAATTGATACATTTGTCCCCTTGTACTAAAGAAAATGAACCGACCTCCGAAAGTCTATATAACGGTTTCAACATCAGGCAAAGTGGACAAGCGTATTCTTTAACAATGGCGGGGTAGCGACCTCCTTCCCAATGTTGGAACAAAATGCTGTCTGGTTCTGAATTTATTTTTACTCCATCTACAGGATCTGTTAGTAATTCCAGATAAACACATACAGGTAACAACCATTCCACTTGGCACAACTTCCCTTGTTCAACCTTTGAATGTATACTTTTTTCGTCAGCGGAAAAGGTTCGCTGAACGCTTCAATGAAGGAGTTTTACTTGGCGAAGTTGACATTGAACTCGCAGGCGTAACGCTACCATTAACCTTCATGCACCTATCCATAATTAGTTCAGTGCCCCCTTATTCAACAACATGATCAAGCATGCATGGAAAAAAGCTACATTTCCAGTTGACTGTGATTATTTCGATGCTCCTGACAATATTATCTGGAATGCGGAAGATTCAAGTTGCTCAACATTCAACGGACAACCGCATCATTTATCCAATGCGCATATTGTCATATACATTTCTGATTCACAGATTTCTATACCAAGAGCCACAAACATGCGTAATAATATGTACGTACAGCTAAATGGAAGAGAGTAATCATTATCTCATACCTGGGCACAGCTAAATGTATAGAGTAATAATTATGTTATACCTGCTTTCCTGTCTTACTCATTACGCCACTATCATCTACGGTAAAAATTGAATACACCTGATGTTGCTGTCGTAATTAATTTCATTTCAATATCGGTGAGACTTCGCGAATGCGTAATATATAGTGTAACATATTGGCTATGTGCTAAATTTTTAAAGTGACAGCATTAGTTTTGAACGCGACTGTAGTGGCATCGAAGCCTTAAGAACTACTTATGTGATATTTAACGTGGTAAAAGTTATGTGGGCATGAAGATGCTATCAGAGAAATTGCAATTATTATATGTAAGTTGCAAATAAAGCAAAACGTACATTTGAAAATATTACTTATTTGTAGACTTTAGATTAAATAATTTCCTTCAGTCTAATTCTATAGAGGGGAGAGGTAACATAGAACCCCACTTTCTGTTTGAATCATCAACTAGATTCGTACCATTTACGAATTTCGTAACTCACACATATTGACTTCAAACCCTTACTAATCGTCGGTCTGGGTGGCTCAGTTGGTTAGACGCTGGCCTACTGATCCCACGGTCGCGGGTTCAAATCCGGCCCAGACCGATAGTTTTTAAGTGTGCTTAAAACGACAGCTCCATGTCAGTAGATTTAATAGCATGTAAAAGAACTCCTGCGGGACTTAATTCCGGCACACCGGTAACGTTACTCACGCTAATGTGATCCTAGCAATTGACAGCGTCGTTAAACAACAAAATAATTTTTGATTCTTAATCCCTTAATTAATCTATATACAAATTAAATTGTCTTTTCTTTTATACAAATGCAGGAAACTTGTCGTGAGAGTTACGGTACGGGTAATATGGATCCCCAAGTTGAAAAGTAGGAAAATGCAAATTAAAACAAACAATATTTCAAAATTGTATATATGTATTTGCTAAGTAGTTACAGAATTATGATATTTACAAACAAACGGAAATTCTTATACACAAAAATAGTCACGTACATCATGGACTTTCTTCTGCTCCAGCACAACCATTATGGATCCAAATATCACAATTCACACACTGAACCCATAATTACCCTTTTCTGTCATTAGAAAATTTGCATCGCAGAATAGACAAGATGCTTCTTCAATAACAAGCTGAAGTTCATCGATGGGAAGTTCCGAAGAACAACCAGAATAGTCTGAAGGAAGGTTTACATATCCACCGCTTGAATCGTCGCTTTGCCTATCCTGTTGACCTCATCCTACTTTTCTTCCATGTGCACGTCCTTTGTCAATACGACGAAGTCCTTTATACCAGGTCCACGTCCTTTAACTTAACGTCCGTTTCCTTGGGCTGTTTCTGTACCTTTTTGTTTCTTTGAGACCTCCAAATATGCTTTGTGTGGTGATTCCACTGCAAGGGTTGCGGAACATGCTTTTCCACCCCTTATGGAGTTGTTGGAATAGGAACAGGACAAATGTCTCTGGAGGAAATAATGAGAGAGTGGGATTGATCTTTAGTAGAAGGAGAGAATGCTGGTGCACCATTGTTTAAGGTGTGTTGTAAACGTCCAAGTGTAGTAAGGTCTGAATACATCAGAACAATGGGCTAAGTAGCTGTGGTGCTTTGCTGGTCTAGTGGAAGAGTTCCTGGTGTTGCAACTTGTTCAAGAAATTCAGCGTCAGGGAAGATCATCCGATTGATATATTAGATTCATGTTATCCCATAGCCGTTTACTGCAGTGGTGCCAGTTATACACTGCAGGAAGGCCTTTCCAGGAAGCAATGGCATATGGATCAAGGAATTTCTCATCGTGAACCATCCTCTGCCGAATGTGCTCACTGTAGTGAGTCTTGGGGGCCCATAACTATGCAACTATTGGACCGGACATTTAGGGGTTTATGGGTGGTGTATGCTCGCAAGGAACGTGATGTTTTCTAGTCATCTCGATTACGTCAGTATTTCTGGTATGGGAATAATGACCATTGAGAATCACTAGACTCAGGGACGTCTACTGTGGGACCGTCTTCTCAATAAAATGTGCCAACCAAGCAGTGAAAATGTGGTTCTGTACCCATCCTGAGGAATCAGTCCTCCCAATAAATCCAGAGGAAACTTCTCTCATCAAATTTTTTGTTTTTGTTTGTTAATGTCCTCCAACGTAATGTCATATCGGACGGTACTCTCTGGCACATATAAGCCACCAGCACTTATCGAATAGATCACAGTGAGAAGAGAGTCTCTCTCAGCACATGTCGGAGCGCATACTTGACGTTTTCCTTTTAGCTGAACAACTTGTGGAATTTTCCTTTGCACTATAGCTAACTCTGCTTCAACTATGTTCCATACTTAATCAGAGAGGCACTTGTATTGATTATACTGCGTCTCCAGTAAATCATAAAATGCTGAACATTTTCGCGGGTAAAAAAGAGAAAGCCTAGTTCGTGCATAGGACGTTCCAGTTGATTTCCGGTGACGTCGCATGAAATGGTCAAACCAGGCCTAACCAACAGATTCCCCTCCAAATAGACTTTTTCACGCCATTACTTACAGCTAACTGTTCTACAAACGTCCATACGAGTGAATCCGTAGAATTTAGCCTCCATTAGATAATTTGCTAGTTTGTTTTCAATTACTCCTGAAGTACTGGCTTCCTGCCTTGCATTTTCACTGCCACGTCATCAGGAGAATGCACAGTATCAAGGACCAGTAGATTTAATGCTATTTTAGGAACACGGAAAAGTTTTACTGCTCTTTTCGGCCCGTTTTCTTCTCCCGTACAGCGTAACATTTTGTTTCGGTTCCTCTTTATCCCATAACTTTCTTTTTCTACGAGATTTAGTCTCAAATGAAGTTCACGGCATCTAAAAATAAAACAAAAGAATAGTTTCTGGTCAAATTACAAACTTGTCGATCCTTCTAATATGGAACTCGGGTTCCATATTTGATATTACCACCACTAAAGGGTTCCATACTGTTGAAGTCACCATGATGAGCTCAGCAGTATATATCACCTCAAATAATACCACCATTAACTTCAGAACTACATAATCTGGTTTTTAAATGCCTATAAAACAAGACTATGAAATGTGCATCTTGAATTTCCTGGTAATAACTTCTGAACTTCTCTTCATTCTAAAGTACTTTTGTGTAGCTGGTAACACGTAAAATATCATGAAAGTCAATTTTTTGTTGTTGTGAGATATTCATTTTTATTCCTTTGAATTTTCAATACTTATACGAAGGTCACTAAGAAAGTTTTAAGATATGAGAAAATGAAAGTTGATCAATTCGAATTGGATGCAAGATTGGATAGCTCCATCCTTTATGAGTAAACAGTTATCAAGCAGCGACTCTCCTACGGAATATAAGGAATTCCAGCAGCGTAAGGATGAACAACCCGTGGCGCGCCGATAGCCAGTTCCCGAAATTGAGCTTGAAAGAGAGGATTTTCGCTCTTTTCAGGCTTGCAATTTTTTATCATCGGGAACAGAAGAAAGTCACATGCCGTCAGCTTATGAGTCCCATTTTCAAATGCAAAGGTGGAAATATAATGCTTTTTCTATCAACAAAATAATGGCTCATTCAGAATGTTTGGATCACGTCGTTTGAGGACAGATCGTGAGGGCTAATTACTTTCCATCCAATGCTTTTCATGTGTCCTGCTGTCCCACATGCAGAGATAACACGGGTATTTCGTGTATCAGCGCCGCTGTCCAAGAAGCGTGCGTAACATGTTAATGTCAACGCATATTACTCAATTGTGTGTGTGTGTGTGTGTGTGTGTGTGTGTGTGTGTGTGTGTGTGTGTGTGTATGTGTGTGTGTTATTTCAATAACGCAATGCTCTCTTTATATCTCCACATTCTTCACAAAGAGAAACTGAATGGCCAATTGGAATTGACCCAAATAAATTTTCATTCTGAAGGACACATGTTAAGCTCATCTTTGAACTATCGATGGACACTAGCCATTCAGTTGCACTGTACAGCGCAATTCCCAAACATGCAACCTTGTATGTTAAAGCAAAGAGAAAGCTAAAGAAACAAAAGAAATATGTGAGTAAAATTTAGGAAAAAGCGCTCGGAGATGTGACAGAAAAAAATACAATAAAAGAAAAGAGACTTAATATAACAGAAAAAGAAACCGAACGCTGTTTCAAAAACAACGAGATAATCGATAGCGAGGAACTTCACGTTATAGAAGAAAAATGAGTACAGTTTCAAAATCGGGATGCATGTTTTAATAAACATCAAGATAAAACTGAAAAGTCAAAAGAAAACATTCCCCAGTGTGATTGACGTGGTGGCTCTACCACCACGAGGGCATGAAAACTGTCTTGCCCTTCACTGGCAAGGACATATCGGAATGGTTAGTACGACCATGGTGACTTCATGTGAAAGTGTCTAAAGATTATGATTTGTTGATTTGGTTGGGATATGTCTGTTCAGGCGTCCACGTGACATGACTCAGTATATTTGCTTATGCATTCTCGCTAGCAATGACTAATTCAGGGATTAGAAAAGTTTGAATGAGCCCGTGACGTGGAAAAGTGTGAAAATGTCTTGGAGAGTTAATGATATGCACTGTAAGATGATGCAGACAGGAACTACTATTATTATTCCTCGCCTCTGCAGAAATGACCATATACAAAGTCATATGCACGTTAAGACAAGGAAGCGCCTCAATTAACATTCAGAAAAATGCGCCGAGGAAGCGCACTCTAATTATTAGTGAAGCTCTCCTTGTTACGAATGGAATCTGATATTGAAGAAAAAGAAGCTGGCGAAGGAACCATAGTGAAGCTGAGAGCACTTCACGGCACTATTATATATTATAGTAGGTGCTGGTGTCTTGATAGAATAATTCCCCATGCGGGCAAACAACTTTACCTCTTTGCTTTCTCTACTACGTATAGTAAGTAGGGGAAGTATTGTATTTGACCCAAAATTTCAGTGTCGAGATTTCGCCAGAAATATGTTTTGAGGCCCCCTGAATAAAAAAAATAGTTTTACAAAAAGGTCCGCACTGTCTGTGAACAGCATAACTTTAAAAAAAAAAAGTTGGCATTTAAGTTTAATGTCTTTCAGGGATTTTGAAGAAAATTCCTCCACCCTAAACTACCCTTTGTATGGAACATTTTCGAAAATTTTGATTTTCTCAAAAATGGTTTTAACGATTTGGATTAAAATGCCATGTGTGACATATATTTTTATGGCAAAGGAAATGTATATTTTGAATTTTATGGCTATAGCTCATATAATCCTGTTTACTCTTGATGACTTTTGCATAACTAGTAAACTGTAAGAGATAGACCAAATCTTACTATACAAAAATGTGTGTGTGTGTGTGCGTGTGCGTGTGTGTGTGTGTTTCTAATGCTCCGAATTTGATAATAAAATAATTCTTCTTCTTGCCTCCCAATATTTAGAGACTAGATCTTCTTGATTTTGAAGAATTTTGCATACAGTTAGGTGATCAATGATCATTAAGTCATTTTTTCCACATAAACAGCACTGTGGGGAAGTCATAATCCAATCTTGAACAAATGTCCACTCAGACAATCATGGTTTGAGATTAATCTGAATATTGCAACTGATGATTCGCTTGTCCAACAGTTGAAACCTGCTCAATAAATAAATGTTTATGTCTATGCAAAAATGTTAAACCACACAAATTATGTCCCAATACATTTCTTGTGGAGTGAACCATTTCGGGGATATTCCTTGTTATTTATGTATTTTGCAATACTTAAACTTTTATCAAATGGAAGGTTGTTGTTCACTTTTTTATCTCTTGATCGTGCAAAGAGAAAGAAGTTTCAAAGCTTTAAAAGAGTTTACTATCGCTCAAAGCCATCCCTTGCACCTGCAAGAAAAAAATAGCAATAAGATAATTTCTGCAAATATTTATCTCGGCTAACATTAAGTTAGAGGAATAACAGTTTTAAGAATAGTTAGTACAAAAGAAAGTCATGTGAGTGCAACACATCAATTTTTCTTTGCTGTTTGCTTCGCTTTCCTTTTTGTTTTTTGTTTAGCTGGATTCAATTGCAATATCTGCACGAATTACCACATGTTCTCTCTTGGCTATATATTCTCCTGTTTACCTTACTGGTTTATGAATCTTTGACGAAGGTTTCTGTTGTACACTTCCGCGACAACGAGTGTCAGTATTTATGTGTAACCCGATTAAATGTTACCAACTTACTAGCGATTAGAAACCTGGAAATGAAATGCATTTCACATTATCTGTTATCCTCTAAAATAGTTGTGGCCATTGAACAGGCTTTCAGAGGACGATATTTATTCTTAATGGGCAATTAGGAAGATCCAACTATCATATACTTCTGTTTGCAAAGAAAAGCTCATCCTCAAGAAAAATCGGATATTAAGCAACTTCTGAATCCATTAATCATATTATCTAAGCAAGTATGGTTCAAATCGATAACTATTTCATTAAAATTAAACCAATATATTATGAATGATTTAGACACGTTTAATGAAGAAATGCTAATTCACTTATGGTCAAATTGTTACAACAGAAACCCGTATCAGATGGCTCAAAACAAAAGGAACAACGATAAACAAACACATCGTTATATGCATGTTTTTTTCCAATTTGTGCTTTATATTTTTGCCTAAAACATACTTCCTTACTTCTGATCATATTTATAGAGTGCAGCCTACAAATTTAGACACCATATTTGAGGTCCAGCCAGATGAAACTGTGGAAAATAAACGACCATTAAGCTTAAGAAGCTGCTTCACGCACTTGTCTGCTAGAAGTAATTATATATCAACTGTTGGTTGAGCAATGCATTCAGCTATCTACATAATATATCTTCTCCGAGGAGATAATGTGTCAGTGCCAAATGCTACTTGTAGTGAAATATGTGTTAGTAGGTATACTGTACTTGGTACAGTGGCTCCTTACCCAGAAACCTAGTGACGTACAAAGCTGGACCTCAAAAATATCGTTAATAAAATATGAAACAGCTACTTAAGCAATTCTCTATAAACCTTTATACACCAGATGAATCTAAAACTAAGAAGAACTAAGGCCCGGCACTACAGCACATTAAGAGCCAAGCCTTACCACCCAGCCGCGGCGTCCCCAACCTCGGTCCACTACAGGCGTCATTGGTGGGGTGCAATACTGGAGGGTGGTACGTGGTAAGCCTCCTGATCCCTCCCGGCCAGCTATGCGGTCTTCACGACCTGGGGCCGCTACTTTTCCATCAATCAGCTCCTCAATTGGTCCCCCTGGGACTAACGAGGCTGAATGCACCCCGTGCCAGACCTCCCAGAGCGGATAAAATCCCCATGCTGGTACCGGGAATCGAACCCGGGTCCTCCGCTCCAGAGCTAAGCGCGCTACCAACTGCACCACATACCAGATGAATCAGCTGACCATATTTTTTTGTTTCTATGCAAACCACAGAATATAGTCTTACTTGAAAACATCGTTCCATTTCTCAAGCCACAACTTGTTTCATAGCTGTATTGTGTCACTCTTAGTCGTGCTTGGACTTATTCTGATAGCCGTGACGTAACGTTCCGTGAACACAAATAAGCTTTCAAGAGCTAAAATATAAATCTCCTTGATATCTAAAATTTTTGTGCAAAATATGCTAGTTGAGCCTTGTGATCGAGTGGACTCGACGTCAGTCTGCCGTGAACTAAATGGATATTTCGTGGGCTCAAACCTACTTAAGTATATGTATAAATGTTTCTGTTTTTATCAGGAATCATCACATTGAACATAGAAACCAGAAATGAAACACCAGTTACATTCACATGTAAGAATATAGTGAGTTCAGAAGGTACTTGATTAGTGAATAAGTGCTCAAACTGCATTTTCATCTGTTTAATGTAATTAAGTTGTAATTTGTTTTGTAATACCTGGTCAAGAGAACTAAAATGGAGGGTTAAAAATAGTTTTCCTCATTACCATAAATTCGAATAGGTCCTCAGAATATCGCTGCGACCGAAACGCTCGACCATCACAACGCTGTAAGAACTAGTCTTTTAAACTCCAATGCTAGTTAAGGTAGGCGGGAACTAGCCATCGCTTTGTAACTTGACTAACATGTTACAAGTCGTTAGTGTAAATTTAAGATTCCATTGGTGATTTATCTTCATTAATAAACATGTCTCCACCCACTAGGATTACTGTAGAAACTAGTAAGTACTGTGATTTATATCAATATTGAATTACTAAACTATTTAACGTTTGCTGCTTTGACTGTACAACTCCATTATGAATGTAGGCGTGTCTTTAATTGGTCATTATTTATCACTCTCCCTTGGCACAGATCCGCCATTTTGTTTTAACTCATTTTGAAAGTAGCTTTATTATGATAAGTTCTCGTTCATCAGAGTTTTGGGAAGGTGTGAGTAGATGTATACTGTAAAACAAGTTTATGACCTGTGTAGAAACCTGCTGGAATTATCAGTGTAAGAATACGATAATACGACGTTTTTGAAATGGATTTATATCGTGAATCTTTTGTCCCTAAAATCACTTACTAACTGAGATGTTAAGGGACACGCGGACGGAAATTTGGACCAAAAATGACAAAATTTACGAATTTCAGATTTTCACTTGTAAATGTACCTAGGAAGTTAAGGAATCAGGTGCACAAATAAAATGTCAAGTTCCGCCATTTTAAGGTGCCAGTGCACGTTTAAATACTTAGGTGTGCAGTTGATGGGGCAGGCAGAAAGCATCAAGTGTGATGCCTGTTTTGAAACAGCTTTGGAAACATATTACTATACTCCCGTTTGTTAAACAACACACTTTACTGTACGTATCTGTACGTATCAGTGTTATCGTGACACTGCCAGCCTTGTTTGGGTCGAGTTTCTCTGTTTGAGATCGTATTGTAACACTACCAGCCAGTTCTGAGAATACAGGTAAACTGTGTATACAGTTGAAATGCATGTTTTCAGAAAATTCATTTTTTCTCAAAGTTACATTTTTCAACACATAAAATGAGGCTGGGACAATAGTTTTGATCCAATTGTAGTAAAAGTTACATGCATGTTGCGCGAAGACATTTGAACGAACTTAGTTATTATTTTCAGTTTATGGCAAGTAGTTTTTCTAAAAATATAATAAATAACATGTTCAGACATTTGGCTAATTTTTAAATAAGAATATATGCAAATAGAAATACATTTTTATTTTAGCAAAGAGTGCTATGTCTGCAAAAGTAATAAATGATTTTGTACTGATAATTATAACAAGTAAGAAACACGTAACATTATAAACCTAATTAAAAATAATGCCGCCAGGTGTGTTTTGAAAATGCACAATATTTTATATTATTGATTGATAAAATAATTAATAGATCTATAAGCAACAATCATATAAATGTGAAACTTGCTACACAGCTTACAAGTAGCCTACTTATAACCTACACAGCATTCTTAGCCAGTAGCTTACATATTACAGAACTTACAAATTTCAGTCCCCGCGTCCCTTTAGTCCCTTCCGTCTACGGCCATAAGTGGAGTGTAGAGTCAAGTAACACTTCAGGCGCATCTGTTTCATAGTGAATTGCATCAATTAAAAATCTGATGTGTTACACTCACATGAGTTTCACTACTCTTGTACTAACCATCTTACAAACTCTTATGCTAGTTCATATTAGTTGAGATAAACATTTGGAGCTTTTATCTTATTGCTTTAAAATTGTAAGTGGAAGGGGAATATGGGAATACAGTAGCTTTTGAGCGATAGTCAAATCTTCTAAAGTTTTCAAATCCCGTTCTGTTTGCATGGTTAATATATAAAAAATTAATAACGATGTTCCATTTGACAGAAGTATAAGTTCTCAGAAACTCACACAATAAAAACAAGCAAGATCTCCGAAATGGTTCACTCTACAAATAAATTTACACTATAAATTGTGTATTTTAGCAAGATCTACATTTTTGTATAGTAAGATTTGGTCTATCTCTTACGGTTTACCAGTTATGCAGAAGTATTCCAGGTTATATAGCACTTCATGGGCTATAGCCAGAAAATTACAGATTGAAAAATTTGCCATGTAAAGGGTAGTTTAGGGTGGAGCAATTTTCTTTAAAATCTTTGTGTCGCATCCTTGAAAGACATTAAACTTAAGTACCAGCTTTGATTTTTAACCGACTTTTCGTTTTTGAGTTATGCTGTCCACAGACTGATAGACGCAGACACACACGGACCTTTTTCTTAAAAAAAAAAAAAAAAAATGGGAGCAGGCGATTCACCTGGTATAAGGCTTGTTAAATTGTTACTTAAAGACTTGTTACATTACTGCGATACCAAGCATTTAAATTCAGCCACTCAGTAATATTTTCTCCTGGGTAATAGTTTTCCTTTTATCGAGAGAAAGTCCAGTCGAGCTTTATTTGCATTGCAAGAAATATAAACTTAATATTCTGTCGTTAAAAAAAGTATGCTTGCTGACCAAATTAATGTGCAAAATACTGGGATAACGATTAACAGTTGCACTGGAATAAGACTGTGAACAATTTTCAAGGTGAAATAAATCAAATGTGAAGGTTGAGAAGAAAGTAAATTATGTAGTGTGAAGGATGTACTGTTGCCACTCTTCCCTTACCTTAAGACAGAAATACATATATTCATTCAGTTTTATCCCAGAAGCTGAATACATTATGTAGTATAAAGAAATGCTTCTTTTACGACAGCAGATGAGATGCTGTATCCAGAAGGGGCACTTTCAGGTAAAGATTAAAAATGAGTTTCGGATTGACAAGCATTTAAAAGGAAAATGGTACACGGCCACTTACATTTTATGGAGGGTCGAGATGAGGTGATGAGGCTTAATGGTCACTAATGAGTGGAGGGAAAGTGGTCTGCTGGAAGGGGTGGTGTGGAGAAACAAAGTGGTATCTATCTCAACCAATGTGAAAAGACACGTTTTCTGCAATAGGTAGCGAATGTCCGCTAAAAAGGGGAAAGTACGACGTATTTAAAATGTTAAATTTCTTAAGGAATGTCCATTTTGCAACATAACTGATCATAGATTAAACCACTAACGATAAGCTGTAAACCAACGACAGGTGTGGTCCTCCAGACATTCTGGGGGTTGTGAGAGAGCGATGTAACCGCCAAAACATAAACATATGGTGCTCTCTGAAAAGCGGTTACTATTACTGCTATTGCTCTCTTTATATTGGAGAGCAAGAGGATTAATGACTTCAGTGTCAGAAATCCAGCATTAGCTAGCAACAACAAACGATAAGCAAGACTCCCCAAGAGAAACAGGAAGTGATAAAATATATAAAATGGGCCTATACAACGAAGTTTCCTCTAAATTTTGTACCAAACCATACTCTTCATTGAACAATTCCAAGCTATTAGCAGTATAGTCAAGTGCACAGAAACGTACAGATGTATGTGCTTTCCTGTTGTGCTTTGCCTTATTTAGTGTTAGCAGAAAATTCTTATCATGTCTTTCTGCTCTAAGTGAAAGTTTATTAAAACTTTATTGGTTTGAACTCAGGTCCAGCGCACACATACCAATGATTAAAGGTCAGGACTAGGTGAGCGATGAAAGGAGAGAAGTAGGAAACATATCTAAGTAGGGGAAAGGCATGCTGCACCACGATTGTTCACATCAGCCCCTGGAGTCCTTTCTCGTATTATACTGAATGTCACAAGTATGGCACTCACACATTACTTTGTGAACATAGGTCAGTTTCAGCCGCTAGAACGAAGTGGAATGCTGGAACACTGGCGAGAGGTGGGGAGTAGGCGTGGTAAACATGGTTTAACATTCCCTTACCAATATAAACCACTGCAGAGTGTATCGGCACGATTTCATGCACTCGACTGTACTCAAAATAATTAAGCACATTAAATAGACAATAGAGTTCGTTGTTAGCGGTCGAGAGGGACGGTTGTGTGCTCTGCCCTCTCTGTGAGTTAGCGCGTGCTATCGAGTGTTTGTGTCGTGCTGTGCTGTTGCGGTCAAATAGGCCGTTATTTTCCCTGTGATTTTTTCGTCTCATTCATAAAAGTTATTAACTTAGTGAGTGCTCTACAATCTCATGGCTCTCGCGCCTGATACTGGGCAGCTGGTTCGCTCTTCTTTGGAGCTTGTTCACCATCCTGAAGTTATGTCAGGGTTCCCAGCGCCAAGATTATCTTCGTCCTCAGATCGACTCCCGTCACTGAATGATAGTTCCACTACCAACATGCGACCTCCTACTACACCTTCTGTGCATTCTTGTGCAACGACTGCTTCAAAGCGCAATCTTGACGCTTCTTTCGACTCTGAATCCCCGTCAATGGAAAGCTTTCAAACGCCGAGCAAGAAGTTAACGGTGTCCGCTGCGCGGATGCGTCACAAATACGTGGTTGATCTACCATCAGTGCACAACAGGTATGCAGCCTTAGAAACTATGGACGAAGATCCTCATAGTCCTACTATTTCTGGAGAACCTTCCAAGCTAACTATCCCCCCTATCTTTCTTCACGATGTCAATCATTATCAACAAATAGTAGCTGACCTAACCTCGCTCACTCATCATGAGTTTACTACACAGCAACGTGGAACGGTGCTCAAAATCAACACCACTACTACTGACAATTTTCGTTCTGTCACCAAATTCCTTGACGAGGCCCGATTGCCTTATCATACCTTTCAGGACCCGCGAAGTAAACGTTTCAAGGTTGTGATCCGAGATGTTCCCTTTTCCTTAACCGACGAAGAAGTGTACCAGGAGTTACTAGGCCAACAGTTACCAATCAGAAAAGTAGTCCGCTTGTTTCACAAAAACAAACAACCCATGCCACTTTGTGTAGTGGAATTGGATAACACTGAGGACGCAAAGCGCGTTTTTCAAGTGAAGCGTCTGCAACATGCAATCATCTCTGTGGAACATCGTCGTAAATCCTCCCTCATTCCTCAGTGCACCAACTGTCAACGGTATGGCCACACCAAAAATTTCTGTCATTTACCATCACGGTGCGTCAAATGTCCTGAAAGTCACCACTTCTCAGCGTGTCTGAAGTCTAAGGCCGTGCCACCTCGATGTGTGAACTGCAATGGGGAACATTCCGCGAATTATAGGGGCTGTCCATTATTTCTTGCCCTCAAAGAGAGACAACAACACCGTAGTCCTACTAACGCGGCATCAACCAAGGTGACGCCGCCCTCGCCGTCTGTACCCCTTAACAATGAAACTGTGTTCCCTTCACTTCCTGGTCAGACTCACACGGCCTCTCCACCACCCAAGTAGCCTCACAGAACTTCTCAGTCAACCTCTTCTCCTTCTCCTACCCCAGATGTATCATCTACTTCTCCGTCTTCTGACACTGACGCCTTTCTCTCTGTAGTTCTCAACTCCCTTGTTTCCTTTCTTCAGCCTTATTTGCCTCTACTCACTTCCTTTGTTTCCAGACTTCTGACGCAACTTTTCTCCAATGGAAACTGATCTCCCCCCTCGAATCTCTGCACTCACATTCTTAAACTGGAACGCCAATGGCATTAAGTTGAAACGTCAAAGTTTTCTTGAGTTTCTATCCCGACACAATATTGATGTTGCTTGTATCTCTGAAACACATCTCGCTGCTACTGACAAATTTACTTTACCAGGATACAAAATCTACAGAGAAGATCGAGCAGCAGTAGTTGCTTCTGGTGGCGTCGCTATTATCATTAGGCATAATCTCCCGCATCACCTACTTTTCCTACCTACACTGCTTAGTCTCGAGGCCTGCGCAATTAAGCTTTCTCTTAACGCCAGTGAACATCTCACTGTTATAGCTGCTTACAAACCTCCGTCGAAAGTGTTGACCAATCAAGATTTCCAGGTCCTGTTCTCTACGTCTGATCCTGTCCTCTTGCTTGGCGATCTTAACAGCAAGAATGAATCATGGGGTTGCCGAGGTACTACTCCTAATGGTCGCCGCCTACAGCAGGCTGCGGATGACCATTGTTTTCATGTTTTGGCTCCAAATGCTCCCACCTACTATTCTTACAACCCCAAACTATTGCCAGATATTCTCGACATAGCGTTGTTGAAGAACTTCACTCATCCACTTACCTTGACTGCCTTACCCGAATTGGATTCGGATCACAATCCTGTAGTAGCCACATATCAGGCCACTAGACCAATTTCTCCGTTTTTCCCTTCCTTAATACAAGGACACGTTAACTGGGAAACGTTCCGTCGTCGTTTAGATGCCCTTCTACGCCCTAACCTCCCACTTCAAACTGTGACCGATGCTGACAATGTGATTCAACATTTCACCTGCAGTATTGTTCTAGCTTTACAGTCAGCACACTCCACTCCACGTCGCAATCGTGGGTACACACCTTTTCACGATGCTCTTCCTGTGGAAGCTCTACGCTTGATACGCGCTAAGAACCATATGCGCCGACTGTGGCAGCATCAGCGGCAACCCTGGCAACGCTCTCGTCTCAACCAGTTAATCCGACAAGTTAAAGCTGCTCTTGATCATCATCGCTTCACGAGCTACCAGCGCCATCTATCTTCCATTTCGCCATTGGACCATTCCCTCTGGAAAGAAACCAAGCGTATTCTCCGAGAGCCCACGGTAATTCCGCCATTGAAGAACGCCGGTAGACACTATGTAAGTCCTCAAGAACAATGTGAGCTCTTCGCCAATCACTTCCAGGACGCTTTCACTCCCAATCCCGCGTCTACTCCCAGTCATACTGATATTGACAACCAATCTCTTTTCTATCCTACTGTCCCGTTACCCATCAAATTTACATCCCCTGGTGAAGTCCGATCTATTATGCGTACGTTGGTGTCCAAGAAAACTCCTGGCCATGACCGCCTACCCAGCATCGCGCTGAAAAATCTCTCACGAAAAGCGCATTCTTTCCTCGCTTCTGCCTTTAATGCTCTTTTACGTTTAGGCCATTTCCCTTCTCTATGGAAACATGCAGATCTTATTGTTCTCCATAAACCCGGTAAACCTCCTGATCTTCCTTCTGGATACCGCCCAATCAGCTTACTGCCTTCACTATCCAAGGTTTTTGAAAAATTGCTTCATAGACGAATCAATAAATACCTAACCGACACCTCTGCCTTACCTACTTTTCAATTTGGATTTCGGAGTCACCACTCTACTACTCATCAGCTGTTACGAGTCACCGAACACATCGCACGTGCTTTTGAGAATAAGCAGCACACCTTGGCTGCCTTTTTGGACGTCAAGCAGGCCTTTGATAAAGTGTGGTATCCTGGGTTGTTCTACAAACTGCGAAATCTTGGTCTTCCTACCTATCTTTACAAACTCGTCCATAGCTTTCTCTCCGACCGTACTTTCTCAGTTCGGTTGGGCTCTGAACGATCCACCCCTCGGCCTGTTTTGGCCGGAGTACCTCAAGGTTCGATACTTGGACCTCTTCTATTTACTCTGTACACCGCTGACATTCCTGCTTTACCTTCTGCTCATATTGCTGTATATGCGGATGATACCGCCTTGTTTGTATCAGATGAGAATCTACTGACCGCCACCTTAAATCTTCAATCAGCATTAAATACTCTCACCTCCTGGTTCCGTGATTGGCGTTTCGTGCTTAACCAGTCAAAATGCGAAGCTATGATCTTCACTCTCCGTCGACCTGGACCTTCACCAGTCCTCGCCATAGACGGTATAGCAATACCCTGGAAACGCCCAGACGACACTGTGAAATACCTGGGGGTGCATTTTGATCGACGTCTCACCTGGAGAGCACATATTAATGCTAAACTTAATCTTGCCTATGCCAGACTATCAAAACTATATCCATTGATCAACAGGAAGCCGTCCATCCGAAGTGATACCGCCATTCTACTATACACCGCATTGATCCGACCTTTGCTGACCTATGCCTGTCCGGTCTGGGGTGGAGCTGCATCTGGCGTGCTCAAGCGGCTTCAGTCACTCCAAAACAAGGTGTTACGCATCGCCTTGAACGCTCCATGGTTCGTGCCCAATGCACAACTTCACAGAGAACTTGGTGACCTTACCATTGAGGAGTTCATCCGTCATCAAGCTCAGACCTTCTTTAGCAAGTTACCATCAGTTCCCGGTGCAGTCGTCTATTCCCTTGGTCGTCAGACTACATACAGTTCCTACCAGAATCCGCAGTCGACTACCGCAAGACCTGCTCTTGCCTTCTCAAAACAACCAGATGGCAGTTTAACTTTACCTTGGATTCTTTCACCACGATAAGATCGTCACAGAGGGGCCCGATTGGGGCTGACCTCATCTTGTCCTTTCTATGTACTGTTATTTTCTGTGTATTTATTTGTAATTGCATTTTCTTTTGTGTCGTTCTATGTCTATGTTCTGCCTGGTTTGTAAAGCGGGAAACTGCTGATCGACCTTTAATAAATTATGAAAAAAAAAAAAAAAAAATAGACAATACATTGCGTAGGCTTCGGCGGCCGGTGTCCATCGTATCTGAGTCTTCCGGGGAAGGCCGCGTCTTATTTATAATGAATGTCAACGTTTCGGCCCCCCCCCCATATGTTGGGCTTCTTCAGGTTTCACTCCATGACGGCACCTACAAAACTGTGCTGACCAGAGAGAGAACTTGAAGTTGAACTTAATTTATTAATGAAGTTTGGCCTGGTGCCGGTACATTAGGCCAACTTTAGGTAATCGAGAACAGTTTTTTGTTGTAGGTTTTTCTATGTGTATTGTCTTTATCCCTGTGTATTTTATATATATATATATATATATATATATATATATATATATATATACATTAATATATACATTAATATATTAATACATTATGTATTATATACATATACACACATATACACGTATTCACTCCTGGGCATACCAGAACAGCATGTCCCATCACGCACGCACACACACACACACACACACACACACACACACACACACACACACACACACTCACATCTTCACTGGACACATCGAAATATGCGACCCAGCTTCACTGGCCACACCAAAATGTGCGTTCCAGTTCCCGCACTAACATATTTGCACTCCACTCCACTTTCACTTTTTACACTATGTACAGTTTTCCGCTGTTTTCTTAGATGAACAAGCCCTTGGGTGGTTCCCGAGGCGCAGGCCTTCGCCGTGTTGTGTGTGCGGTGTGGGGCCTGGGTTGCATGGGCGCGCGCATTAGTCGGCGAGACGTGCCGCGTCAAGAACATTTTTATTCTAGTATGCTTATGATGCTTCGGCGCGCCTATACCAGTGTTGGTAATCACGTGGTTCTCGTAGTTTCTAATGCGTGTCCATGTTGCCCTGGCTCTTTTTGTTATTGCCTCTGGGATGGACGGGATCTGGGTTTCGAGGTGAAGAGTTTGTGGTAAGGAGTGGAGCAGAGAGGGTTTTTCTAAGGGTTTTGAACTTGTTTGAGTTTGTTTCAGGGCGGTTTTGGAGACGTTTACCCAGGCCACACATGCGTACAGGACCACCGAAAGTATAAATGATCTACATAAAATCAGCTTGCAACTGTTTCTGGAAGATGGGGGCGCATAACTTTAACCCCTGTCTGCCGTTATTGGCGGTATTTTTTTATGTAGGTGGACCAGCACATCGTGCGGTCCATGATGACGCCGAGGTATTTGACATGCTGGCGACAGACCGTTAGGTCCATTTCCAAAGTGTGATGCCGCTTTGAAAAATGTATTAGCTGGCATTTATTGCAGTTAATTTTGATTTTCCTATCATGGAGCCATGAGAGGAAGTTGTTTGTGTATCTTTGCATTTCTGCAAGGCCAAAACGATGATTTTTGTGGTGGTTGTATATTGCAGTGTCGTCTACATACATGGAGACCCTGCATCTGGCGTCCACTGGGAAATCATTTGTAAGCAATATATACAAGAATGGTGACATGATTGCGCCTTGTGGGACTTTTTTTATTATTAACGTCCTCCAACATTGTGTCATATCGGACGAATGAACGAAATGAAATGGGTGAAATGAAGCTCAAATGAGCCCGAAGTCCATGGAGCTTTAAGTTACCCGACATTCGTCTTCTCAGGGTAGGGAAAACCTCGGAAAAAAACCTTACCCGGATAACTTACCCTGGCGAGATTCGAACTCGCGACCTTTTGAACGTGAGACAGACACGCTAACCATCATGCTACTGAGGCGTACCCTAAAGTTTGCCTACCAAGCCTCTTATAGGGCACACGTGGGTTCTGTGCTGTTGCCTGTTTCAGATGGTCTTGTCGCTCTACCACGGTCGCTGCGGAAGTCCTCCTGCTGCTCCCTGAAGAGATGCACCGGAAACTGATTTTCTCCAATCATCAATTACCATGAACATGTGTGCATGCCACACAAGTTGCTGAGAGAGGGACCGTCCGTCCGTCAGAGCTACTGGCAGGCTGAGGTTCAGCCCGATGATATTTTGCTGCGTACCTACCCTTAATAGGGTTTAACCGCAGATAGGACATTTTTGCTTAGATATGGGTGGTTAAGGGTGACATTGTTTAAATTTTTAGGCTAATGTTTATTTATTAAGCAGGCTATTTTAACCCTTTACTGGTGACTCACAGAAGTCAGCAATGTCTGCATTCTGTGGGTGAAAAAGTTTTAGATAAAGTTTTAAGATCTTTTTAAATCTTGAATTTTGTTGAGGGTTTGCATTTTGAGCCAAACAGCTCTTTTTTGGGTTTATATTTGTAGTTTAGCTTTTGCTGCTGATGGGTTAACTACTTTGTTATGGGATATACCCTGAAGCCATGCGGGGAACCCTATACGACCTGAAGCGGCGTGTTCTGGGGTCATAATCCCCTAGAGATCTAACCAGGGCGCTTTCATGTGTTGGTAACTTGTCACAGAACTTTGCTGCCCGGCGCCTAATTTCATCCTCCACGTATGGAAGAGATGAGGCTTCATGAAGTAGTCTCACGGGGAAGGATAAGGGGACAGAGAAGATGGACCGAAGTCCCCTGTTCTGCGCCTTCTTGAGCCACAGGAGCCAACTGCCTGCTGCCATGCCCCACACTTCACAGGCGTAAAGCATGAGGGGGATCCTAAGAGCCCGGAAGAGGTGTAATTTCAGGCGGACTGGCATCTGAGACCTCAGCATAGGGTACAGTGAGGTAATAGCCCACTGCGTTCGCGCCGATAGGTCTCTAATATGCCCTCGGAAAGTTAGACTCCTATTCAGTTTGACTCCTAGATAAGTGATGCAGTCTCTCCACTGGATCCTTTGACCCCGAAATTGGAAAGTGGGGCAGTCTGCAGGTATGGGTCGTCTCGCGAAGAGGATGGCATGGCTCTTGTCCGGATTAACAGACATTCGCCATCGCCGGCACCACTCCTGGACAAGGCTGAGGTGTCTCTGTATGGGATTGAAGGCTCTAAGGATGTGTTTATTGGTGCAGAATAGCAACACGTCGTCTGCGTATTGAGCTATGCTGATCTGTGTTTGGGATGGGAAATCTGCCAAGTAGACACTGAATAGCGTGGGGGACAGCACAGAGCCTTCGGGGACTCCGCCTTTTATTGGTCTAATGGCAGATGTTCTCCCCGAGACAGTGACCTTTAGCGTTCGGTGTCTGAGGAAGCTGTGTAGTATAATTAATTGTGTGGTAGTCCAAGTTGAATGAGTTTGGCAGGAGCCCTGTATGCCAGGTCATTGAGAAGGCCCTTTCTACGTCTAGAGACACCGCAGCAGTAAGGGCGCGTTCCTGGAAACCCAGGACAGCAGCCTCCACCACCCGTAGAGTGCCCAGGACGAAAGCTGAACTGATGTTCAGGGATAACTTGTATGTTTCCCAGTAAAGGGGATAATTGGTTTAAGATTATCCTCTCGAGAACTTTCGAGAGGATAGACAGGAGGCTTATGGATTGGTAGTTGGAGGGATGCACCGGGTCTTTTCCAGGTTTCAAGATGCAGATCACCCGAGCCTCTCTGTACTCACACGGGAAGTGACCCAGGGTAAGGCACATGTTTAATACCCTAGTTAGGAAGAGCGCGGCGTTGAAGGGAAGGTGACGAAGCATGACGAGAGAGAGAGAGAGAGAGACCAAGCGGGCACTTCCTTATTTATACTCTGGCAGTGGAGGGGGTGTTTCAAGAAACCTGGGAAAGACCCGGTGCATCCCTCCAACTTCACACCCATAAGCCTATTGTCCATCCTCTCGAAAGTTCTCGAGAGGATGATCCTAAACCGATTATCCCCTTTACTGGGAAACATACAAGTTATCCCTGAACATCAGTTCGGCTTTCGTCCTGGGCACTCTACACCTCAGCAACTGCTGCGGGTGGTGGAGGCTGCTGCCCTGGGTTTTCAGGAACGCGCCTTCACTGCTGCGGTGTCCTTGGATGTAGAAAAGGCCTTCTCAACCACCTGGCACACAGGGCTCCTTCACAAGCTGATCCACCTGGGGCTAGTCACACAACTTATGCACATCCTACACAGTCTCCTCCGACACCGGAGCCTCAAAGTCACAGTCGCGGGGCGAACCTCCACAATTAGGCCAATAAGAGGCGGAGTCCGCGAAGGCTCTGTTCTGTCCCCTACTCTCTTTAGTGTCTTCATGGCAGACTTCCCAACAGAACCACAGGTCAGTATAGCTCAATACGCAGACGACGTATTACTATACTGCACCAATAAGCACATCCTCAGAGCCTTCTACCCCATACAAAGACACCTCCGCCTAGTCCAAGTCTGGTGTCGGCGATGGCGAATGTCTGTTAATCCAGACAAGAGCCATGCCATCCTCTTCACGAGACATCCCACACGTGTAGACTGCCCCACTTTCCAACTTCGGGGTAAAAGGATACAGTGGAGAGACTCTATCACCTATCTGGGAGTCAAACTGGATAGGAGTCTAACATTCCGAGGGCATATTAGAGACCTATCGGCGCGGACGCAGGGGACTATTGCCTCACTGTACCCTGTACTGAGGTCTCAGATGCCAGTCCGCCTGAAATTACATCTATTCCGAGCTCTCATTATCCCCCTCATGCTTTACGCCTGTGAAGTGTGGGGCATGGCTTCGGGTAGTTGGCTCTTGTGGGTCCAGAGGGCGCAGAACAAGGCACTTCGGTCCATCTTCTCTGTCCCCTTATCCTTCCCCGTAAGACTACTTCACGATGCCTCATCTCTTCCATACGTGGAGGATGAAATTAGGCGCCGGGCTGCAAAATTCTACGACAAGTTACCAACTCATGAAAGCGCCCTGGTTAGATCTCTAGGGGATTATGACCCCAGAACACGCCGCTTCAGGTCGTATAGGGTTCCCCGTATGGCTTGCGGGTATATCCCATAGCAAAATAGTTTACCCATCAGCAGCAAATGCTAAACTACAAACATAACCCCAACAAAGATCTATTCGGCTCAAAATTCAAAATTTAAAAAGATCTGAAAGATCTTAAAACTTTATTAAAAAAAACTTTTTTATATCCACAGAATGCAGACATTGCTGACTTCTGCGAGTCACCAGTAAAGGGGCAAATAGCCTCCTTAATAAATAAGCCTTAACCAAAAATTTAACGTCACCCTTAACCACTCAATATCTTAAAAATCTATCTGCGGTTAAACCCTATTAACGGTAGGTACGCAGAAATATACCATCGGGCTGAACCACATTCTTCCAATAACTCGAGTCGAGTCGAGAGTGTCGTGGTGCACTTCGCCTCGAGACTCCGAGCTGGCAACATCTCCTTCAGAACATTGGAAAACGCCAACGCAAAACCAGAACTACATCGGTTTCGCCAGCTGCAGCCGCAGATGACAATCCTCACCACACTGCTTCGCCTGGCCAGTCCAGCCAAGCTCTTGGACCAGACTACACCGCCTCGGCTGAAAAGTCCAGTCAGGCGCTACCGGAAGAGACACCTGAGGCTTCCGCCGCCACAAATTCAGCTTCATTGGGATCGCACACACTGCACCGCGGCACGTTCAGTGCCGTGTTAGTGGGCGTCCCGCATCACCTACCGGCTCAGCTTCTCGGGAGCTATGCCGCGAAACTGTGGCCTTCAATTTCAAGGGCACTCGCTTCCAGTCCAAGAGAGGCCCAACTCTACTAGTGCGCCTCTTCTTCACAGAAAAGGCTCATTATGACGCTGCTCTCGACGCCGGCCTGGAACTTCTCGGGGAGTCCCAACGGATCGAACCGAGCCCGTACGAATTCACTCCACCCTGCCGGTGCTGTTGCCTCTACGGGCACAGCGAACCTGGATGTACTGCAGCTCCACGGTGCCACTACTGCGGAGCACCAAACACAACAGCATCCTGCACCCAGCACGACCTCTCTAGACGTCGCAGCTTCTGCGCTTCCTCCTGGGGGCAGGTTCACTTCACCGGGAAAACTTGCTGCCCGTTGAGGAAGCAGCCTACATCGTCTCAGCCGAAAGCCGCAGTCACCACCGGTCAGCGCCAGGCCTGCCGAAAGATAGTGGTGACCAGAGCAAGACAGCCAACGTCACAGCAAACGAGATCTCCACAACCTCTGTGACGGTGATCCTCCAAAAGCTGGAAGATCTCCAAGCAGAGATCGCCAACCTGCACACCAAACTAGACAACGCCGAAGAAATCTTCACTGACTCCAGGGAAACCATGGCATACTACAACTCGCGCATGGAGGCTCTGGTGCCTACCAGGCTCGAGGCGATCAGAAAACAGAGGACCCTGGAGTAAAAAATTAACGAACTTCTATTACCGCTCCGAAGGCTCGTCAAGGAAGAGTGACAGCTCTGTAGACGATGCTGGAGGAGCGATATCCTACACACGCCGCGCCCTACGGGGCCACTGCAGCACCTCCGACGCAACACAACCCTGGACGTCGGCGGTATTAAGCATCTCATCTGAATTCCCTCAATTTCCTTCACCTTAATTCTCTTTCACTAGCACACCTGACTACCCAAGGGGCGTAATCAGGGCCTCGGCTATATTTACGTCCTGGCACCATATCTCCTGGTTTTGGCCCTTATGGCCAGTCAATAAACCCGCTCCCTTAATCCACAGGTGCAATAGCGGTACTGCTAAACCCTCCCTCCCTGAATTCTCTCCGGTGGAGATTTTTTGGTGCTTAGTACTTTCGGGTGAGGTCCACAGTCCCCCTCTGTGCCATCCCAGCACATGGGGCTCCGAAAATGGAGTTTTCCTCCGCTTGAAAAAAAAAAGTGGAGTGTAAACGTTTTGGACGTAGAAGCCGCGTTTGGCCGGTGTTGGCACAATGGCCTCATCTATAAACTGCACTGCAATTTCCCGGCCCTTCAAAATTACATGTACTTGCTGCACAATTTCCTAGAAAATAGACGTTTCTACGTCCAAATGGGAAACTCCTCCTCCAGGGAGCGAGTAATGTGGGCTGGCGTCCCACAAGGGAAAATCATGTCGCCTTTTCTGTACATACTCTTTACCAATGATTTCCCCGTGGACGCCAGATGCAAGGTCACCATATATGCTGACGACACCGCAATATACAACCATCACAAAAATCCTCGTTTCGACCTTGTAGAAATGCAAAGACCTTCATTCATGGTTCCGTGATTGAAAATTCAAAAATAACCCTGAAAATTCCAGCTAATACATTTTTCAAAGCGGCATCACAATTTTGCAATGAACCTAACGGTTGGTAGTAAAATATTATACTGTCGTAGGCATGTTAAATACCTCGGCGTCACCATGGATCGCATGATGTGCTGGTCCACCTACATAAAAATTAGCGCCAACAAAGGCAGACAGCGGCAAAAGTTGTGCGCCCCCATGTTCCGCAAAAAACTGTTGCAATTGAAATCTGTTCATTTATTCTTTCGGTGGCCCTAGACTGCCCTTAAACAAATCCAAACCCTTCAAAATCTTTCCCTTCGAAAGATCCTATTCGCCCCACTCCGAATCACTAACCAAACCGTCCACCTAGAAACCCAAATCCCATCCACCCCAGAGGCAATAGCAAAAAGAGCAAAGGCAGTATGGACGCGCATTAGGAACCACGAAAATTACATGATCGCCAACATTGGCAAAGGTGAGCCGAAGCACCGCAAGCACACAAGAATAAAAATGCTCTAGACGGGGCAGGGCTCACCGACTAATGCGTGACCACGCAACCTCGGCCCTAGGCCACACACACACACACACACACACACACACACACACACACACACACACACACACACACACACACACACACACACACACACACATTTCGGCAGAGGCCCGAGCCTCGGAAGGCATCCAGGAGCTGCACCCTGCCCGCTCAGGAAAACAGCGGGAAGCTGTAGTGTAAATAGTGAAGTGCGCGAGCTGGGACGTATATTTTTTGGTGTGCCCGGTACAGGTATGCTTGTGTGTGCGCATGTGTGTGTGTGGTTGCGTGTGTGAATGTGGATGTATAAATGTGTATGTATATAAACTAATGAAGTAAAGAAAGACAAATATAAAAAAAAACCGTTTGGGTCACCGTGTGGCTTTTGTTGAAACCCAAAATTATAAAACATGTAAATATCTGTAAAATGTAAATAAATGTAAATTTAAGCACCAGGCCAAAACTTGTAAATAAACAAACTCGAACTTGAATGCAAATATTTCAGTGCGCGAACTGGGACACATATTTTAGTGTGCCCAGTGGCGCTGGGACGCATATTTTCGTGTGCCCGGTGAAGACGTGTGTGTGTGTGTGTGTGTGTGTGTGTGTGTGTGTGTGCGCGCGCGCGCGTGTGATTGGGATGTGCTGTCCTGGTATGCCCAGGAGGAATGCGTGGGTATATGTGTGTATATAAATCTGTTTGTATATATAAACAAAAAATAATACACAAGGATAAAGGCAATACACATAGAAAAACCAGCAACAAAAAAACTGTTCTCGGTGACCTACGGCTGGTGACCAGGACTACTCACTTGAAACTATGCTTGTACCAAGGCCATCTCTAAGTAACAGGCCCGGATATGCGATTCGTGACGTCACAACGCGAGGCTGACGTTCCAAACAATTCATACGGAATAATCACATGTTTTACAGCATTTCTGCGCTGGAAGAAGCTTGCATTCATTTATATTTTCACATTTCGTACTAAAAGTTATTGTGTCTTAGTATATTAGTGGAAAACATGCTTTGCATAGTTAATGGCACAGCATGCTTCTTACCTTCTCAATGCGAATATATCTCCAGTTTCCTTTTTTTTGCCTGTAGATAATACCAAACTGTCTTGTTTAATAATGCAGTAGTTTTTCAAGAGGATGTTGGTTTTTACTTTTATTATTTTCCTCGTCAAAACAGCACCCGGCAACTCGCAATCACTTTCATTACTGTCAGCATCGATATTATTAATGTCACATGTCTCAGCACCTAAATGTAGAATTAAGTTTTTCTGGCTTTCTACTTTAAGACATTCTTGTTCATATGTCTGAACTAATTTACTGCTTTTTCGTGATCACCAAGCATTTTTACCTATTTTGATAAATGTTTTAAATGCAAGAGTTTCTAACAGGACTAAGGGGTTGAGAAAGTTGTCTGAGGTAATCAGGATGGGGTAAAGAAAGAACATTATAATCACGTAACTGTCTGTAAGCTGCTGGGTGAGAAAAATAAATTGAGCACGCCCATAACAGGGTATCGGGCGTATATTTAATTGGCTTCTGACTGACCAATTTTAACTGCTCTTCTAGGAATTTAGTTTTTAGATATTCTGTGGAATCTTCATTCATGTCCTCCCAACATTCGTTTAAAATGTTGGCGGCCTGAAATAGTTTATATTCTGTTTGTTCACTTGCTATTGTCAAACCATTCACATGACTTAAAAGAGAATCAAATTTAGACCATTTATCCAATATCATTTGTTTACCGAGAATCCATTTAAACTTACTGTTGGGTATTACAATTTTACCCTGTAGAACCTGAATAATAAAATTGGAATTACTTTTCAATGCTGCTACAATTTCAGGAATTTCTTCAGTGTCAATTTTCACAAAAATTACATCGTTTTCTTTTATGATGACGGTGAATCCCTCTAATTTCATGTCACTAATTATATTTTTAAAGCTCTGAAAATCAACAATTTTGTCATCTTCGAGCCATTTACGAAATGCTGCTGCATCCCTTTCCAACATTTCCCCTCTTCTTTCTTCTGGATCCCTACGTTTGGGTGCTACTTCGGATGTCAGGTAGGATGGTAAATTAGGAAAAAGTGCGGGGCATGCATCTTCAGTAAGTTTAGGAATTGTTCTGGGTACTACAAGAACGCTTCCATCATTTCGCGTAGCAATAAATTCCTTCTCTATGTGCTGTTCAGAAAAATGTTTAATACATACCACTGCAGCGACACCTGGTTCATAATTATCCCTATGAATAGCACATACCCACTGATGTCTTCTGTGTGGATCCTTTGGAAACGAAAACACTGTAACATACTTTTCTACACTTGTTTCATAGTTAGAGGTACAACCCGGCACACAACACTTCCTAGGCATTTTGTATTGAAAACTACACAACTTTGTAATTCGATCTATTGCTCACTTAATTATTGTTCACTTACACGTTGTAAGACACAAGCAACTTCTTAGCATTCCAACCACGCACTGATGTGTTTGTTCCATTCCCGTAATAATTAAGTGATAAACATAAGCCTCCCGTGATTACATCATTAGCGTAATCTCTTTCCGTATACAGGCCTGTTTAGATATTAAGATGGCCTTGCTTGTACCGTGCCTGATACTGTATAGGTGTGAGGTCTGGGGAACGGTGCCTCGATCCACCATCTGCAGGCTGCAGACTGTGCGGAACGGAGCACTAAGGATGATCTACGATACCGACCGTAGGTTCCCATCACACATCCTCCACACTCATTCCGGCATCCCAAATATCGAGGACGTTGTGCGGGACAGGACTCGCACAATGTATGCCAAACTCACTCCTCACCCTAACCAGTTGGTCATCACGCTGGGGCAATATGACCATTGTCTACGTAGACCGCGGTAGAACTACCGCTTGCCCAAGGACGCCCTTGGCTGGTAACTGCCGCTGTCTCCTCAACCATCTCAACCGCCATATGTACTCCACATTTGGCACTACCACACCCTTCACCTAATCCTCTCGGTTTTCTGTCCACTGGCACTGTCTTGCTCGACGGTCCCGCAAGCGGCCGGCGAAGTAAGCAGTAGGGTTCAGTAGGGTCGTTCATATGCTCAGATATCCATGTTTGAACACATGTCGCCTCCAGTGACAACATAGGAAACTAACCTACACCATCAATTTACATCGACACATAAGCTTGCAAACCTTGACATCACCTGTTAAGACACATGGGTAAATCCGTACCGTGGCCCCCTTACCCTCCACCCGGGTTAGTCCGGGTGACTTGATCTTGCTCTTGGCTCTCCCTCTCTCTCTCTCTCTCTCTTTCTATTTCTCTGGTCAGCACAGTTTTGTAAGTGCCATCACGGAGTGAAACCTGAAGAAGCCCAACATAGGGGGACGAAACTGAGGCATTCATTATAAAGAAGACGCGTCCTTCCCCGGAAGACTCAGATATGACATTAAATAGACATTTAATAAAGCAAATTTAGAGGTAAAATTAAAGCTTTCAATTGAAAAAAATTCAATTTTACATTAATTTGGTCATTTATGTCTCCTTAATAGAGAATACGTATTGTAATCCCCAAATGCAGGTAAAAACGCCTCGTCCATAAAACCTGATTCTGCCCGAGTTAATTTTCCTCTTTGCAAAACCCATTAGCCAGATCAATAACGCGGTCATTGTAAAGCCATCAGTACATCTCGGGTTCACTAAAATGTCAGAATAGATGTAACGTAATGGATGTAGATGTCCCTAACTAATGACTGCTATAGAGGATATGTGTGCCAGTTTTACCATTACGGCCGAGTGAGATGGCTCTATGGTGACATGTAAGGCATTCCGGAGCTCTAGGGTTCTTCGATTCTCGTGGCCCAGTCATTATGCCCATGTTTTCATGGATTTTTCAGGTCATCCAGGACAGTAACGAATTGTAGAGCAGCTCCCCTTCTACCATGAATTTTCTGTCTAGTTCCTTTCATGGTTTAGGATGTTCGAGAGAGATCAGGCGATGGTAGTGAATTGTGGTAGGACTGTGGAATTTGCCTTTGGTAGGATTTCACCTTGGCGCTTGGCGAAACCACTGGGCCTCTCTTCCTTCCCTCTTCCCTACCCGGGAACTCAAGGTTGAGGCAGAGCTGCCGGCGTCAGCATTACAATTATGTTGGAACGTTTGAAACTCCGTCCTTGCTAGTGCACATCGTCTCCGTATCTGGTCCCCATGGGCTCTCACCTTTAATCCTTCCTCCTAGGGGTCACTTTTTAAACCCATAGGGTCAATGTGTGGTGCTGTGCTCCGCTTACTGGAAGAGCAACCTGCCTCAACCAATTAAGAGTGGCACAAGTCCAGATATAATGCACGAAAAGGCAATGTTTCTAGTTACTCTTTGTACACATTCTGGACTGCCATTTCATGAAAAGTTTTACCATAATGTAACAAAATGACAATTCGATAAATCCCACGTCTGACACCAGTGTAACAAAAACGAAAAAATCCCAGTCTAATTACTTTTCTGTTCACTTTATTCACCTACAAAAACTTTTACACAAATACATAATTCTCGTTTACTGAAGTTAGCACAGTTTATAGTCTTTCGTGATATTACAACTCACAACTGTTTTCTTCTCCTAACCTTGACTCACCACTTTTTGCTTTTCTTCACTTTCTCTGTCTCTCAAACAAGTGACTTTGACTATATAACCACTAAACACTATCTACTAAAGCTGCTTCACTGACTTTGCCTTAACGCGACGTATCTCTCCAGACGACTCAAAAATACTGCCTGCTGGGAGGCCTCATATCTGTAACTACTGCTCCCCTTGTCGCCTCACCTCCTTGTATAGCAACGATGACGTAACACCGGCCTTTCTCGAACGTTACGTTTTCTGGAAGATCTACAAATGCGCCGGCTGCCGGACACCTCTTGAATAATCAGGAAAACCTTTTGTCACGCCGCATTCATTGCCACGTGTTCCAAACAGTGGCACGGGGCAGCCTGATCTTGAGTATATTTGATGCACGTTCCAGCTGCATATGATGTGGGACAGCTTGAACCTGACCTTCCTTTCATGCGTGTCGAGGCCGGCACCGCATTAAATTTAATGCTCAGAGGGGATTTTATAACAAATTCAAGAAAACATTTGCGTATTGCTAAAAGCGGGAGAAGTTAAGGTAACTACTACAGTCGGGGACTTAGATACATCTCGGCTATATGGCATTTTGCACCTGTGTCACATAGGAGGGGTGCAATGGAAGGAGGGGTGTGGTGGGAGGAAGCAGAAGGTGTCCGGTGCACGAACCCCGTCAGATTAAACAGCAGGGTCTCTTAACAGTTCGAGATTAAGCTCCCCGGTGGCGCCTAATACAAGTACAGTACCTCGCAGGAGGTGGGCACATTACCCTAGGAGGCTCAGAAGTCAGAGAACGCCTTGCCGCCAGAGGAAGGCCTACAGAAGTCCTTGCCATGCAGCACCCGAGGCACCTGTCGACGCAGGGCAACTCTGAAGAATACTAAGCGGTTGAAGGACGAAGTGAAATGACAAGTGAGGTGAAATTGAGGCGGAGGAAATTCTGGAGCTGTAATGAATCTTCCCAGCATTCACATAAGGACCTGGGAAAAACACCGCAAAAGCCCATGGTTCAGCAACATCAGCCATGGGAATTAGGGACAGACATTACCGCCTGAGCTATTCCCCACAAGGGGGAAACAAGTATTTCATAACAATAATAATAACAATCATAATGATAATGATACTAATAGTAATAGTAATAACAGTAATAATAATAATAATAATAATAATAATAATAATAATAATAATAATAATAATAATAATAATAATAATAATAATCATAATGTAATGACGATACTAATAGCAATAGTAATGATAGTAATGATGATGATAATGATAATAATAGTAATAATAATAATAATAATAATAATAATAATAATAATAATAATAATAATAATAATAATAATAATAATAATAATAATAATAATAATAATAATAATCGTAATGGTAATGGTAATGGTAACGGTAACGGTAACGGTAACGGTAACGGTAACGGTAACGGTAACGGTAATGGTAATGGTAATCGTAATCGTAATAATAATAATAATAATAATAATAATAATAATAATAATAATAATAATAATAATAATAATAATAATAATAATAATAATAATAATAATAATAATAATAATAATAATAATAATAATAATAATAATAATAATAATAATAATAATAATAATAATAATAAATGTTTAAGCCTTTAAAGGCTTTATGCATTCAACTTTGTTGAGTCCATTTTTACTTTCTCTACTGGTAAGTAGGGGAAGTATTGTATTCCACCCAATAATTCGAAGTCGAGATTTCACCGGAAATACATGTTCTGAGGCCCCCTGAATCCAAAAAAAGCATTTTTAGAAAAAGGTCCGTGTGTGTGTCAGTCTGTCAGTCTGTGGACAGCATAGCTCAAAAACGAAAAGTCGGTTAAAAACCAAAGTTGCTATTTAAGTTTAATGTCGTTCAAGGATGTGACACGAAGATTTTGAATAAAATAGCCCCACCCTAAACTACCCTTTACATGGAAAATTTTTCGAAAATTTAGATTTTCTTGAAAATGGCTCTAACGATTTTGATTAAAATGTCATATGTTTGAGATATTTTTATGACAAATGAAATGTATATCTTGAATTTTCTGGCTATAGCCCCTGTAGTCGTATTTACTCTGGACGACTTTTGCATAACTGGTAAACCGTTAGAGATATACCAAATTATACTATACAAAAAATGTAGATCGTGCTAAAATACACAATTTATGTCTCAATAAATTTTCTTGTAGGGTGAACCATTTCGGAGATATACCTTGTTATGTGTATGAGTTTCGGAAAACTTGGAACTTTCGTGAAATGGGTCATCGTTGTTCATTTTTTTATATATTACGTGTACAAAGAGAACGGAATCTCAAAGCTTTAAAAGATTTGACTATCGCACAAAGTCTACTGTATTCCAATATTCCCCTGCACCTACAAGGAAATAAGCAATAAGATAATTTGTACAAATGTTTATTTTAACTAACACGAAGAAGATATAGGAATAAGAGTTTGTAAGAGTGGTTAGTACAAGAGTAGAGAAAGTCATGTGAGTGCAACACATCAGATTTTTTTTCTTTAGTACGCCAATGTTTGTTTTGCCTGTTAGTTCGTAGTCTAATAGCAGTTTGGAAATGCGATATTCTTCCATTCTTTCCACATGCTCTTTCCACCTGTATTGATGTTTATTCTCTGTTGGTTTAATTATACCCAATTCCTTTCCTGACAGGCTCCGTAGCGCAGTTGGTAGCGCGCTTGCCTCTGGCACGGTACCAGCATGTCGATTTTTCCCCCGCTGGCAGAGCTGGTACGGCGTGCCCTCAGCCTCGTTAGGTCCTGGAGGAGCTACTTGATAGAGAAGCAGCGACCCCAGATGAGAAGGCCGCATAACTGATCGGGACGCTGACCACGCACCAGCCTCCAGTACTACACCCCACCAATGACGCCTGTAGTGAGCAGCGATGGGGGCGGTAAGCCTTGGCTCTTCATGGGCTGTTGTGCTGGGGTTTAGTTATTTGCTTTCTTATGTCATTCCTCCTTTTGTCTAAAAAGGCGTTACCTGCTATATACCTTAGGAATCTCATTTCTGCAGTCTCTGTTTTTCTCTCTTCATTTTTTCTTAATGTCTATTCTGAACCATATAGCAACATGGTCACCCATTACTTTATATATCTTTAATTTAGTTTTTCCTATTTTTTTAAGGTAACTTTTATCGTTCCACATATATACTTCAATTATATAATAAATAATTGTTACATCACAATTTTTAATTTAAGAAACATGTGTTTCATAATAGTAAATGGAACGGAAAGTGTTAAATCAACAGTGACCCTAATTAGGAATCCGAAGACGATATGAATATGATGATGTGCATACACACCTGGAAGTTGTAGATGGCATGCAGGGAGTTGATGCTGGGCACGCCACCGAACTTGAAGCCGAGCAGGAGATTCTTGTAGTCCTCTCCTGCATCACGCAAATTCTGCCGTATGAGCACGAAATCCGGGCGAAATGAGCGGACCACTTTGGTGCCGTTCCGGAAGACGGCCATACTGACCGTAGTACCCGTATCCACGGTCGCTGTTAGCGATAGCTCCTTGAACTCTGCCTGCTCTACTCGAATGTCATAATCGCCGTGCAGCCTCTTTCCACGGAAGTACTTGGACCTGTCAAATGACAAATAACAAACTTTAATCACTAATAACTGCATAAGAAGTACAAGGTTTTACTTTCTCTGCTACATATAGTAAGTAGGGGAAGTACTATACTCAACCCAAAATTTCAATGTCGAGATTCCATTGGAAATACATGTTTTGAGGTCCTCTGTATATAAAAAGAACATTTTTAGAAAATATTTGTGCGTGTGAGAGAGAGAGAGAGAAAGAGAGAGAGAGAGAGAGCAGAGTCTGTGAGCAGCATAACTCCAAAACGAAAAATTGGTTAGAAACCAAAGTTGGTATTTAAGTTTAATGTGTTTCAGATATGCGGCCCAAAGATTTCGGAGAAAATTCCTTCACCCTAAACTACCCTTAACGTGGAAAATATTTCCAAATATTTATTTTGTCATATAGATTCTAACGATTTTTCTTAAAACACCATATGTTCAAGATATTTTTATAGCAAATGAAACGTATATTTTGAATTTTCTAGATGTAGCCCACGTAGTCCTGTTTACTCCAGATGACTTGTAGAACTCGTAAACCGTAAGAGATAGACCAAATCTTACTACACAAAAATGTAGATCTCGTTAAAAGACTTAAGTTATGTCCAAAGGCATTTTTTGTGGAGTGAACAATTTCAGAGGTATTCCTTGTTATTTGAGAGTTTTGCAATACTTAAACTTTTCTCAAATGGAAAGCGTTATTAATTTTTTCATCTATTGGCCGTGCAAAGAGAACCAAATTTCAAAGCCTTGATAATGCGACCAACTTTAAAAGATTTGACTATCGTTCAAAGCCTACTGTATTCCCATATTCCCCTTGCACCGACAAGGAAATGAGCAATAAGATAATTTTTGGAAATATTTATATGAATTAACACGAGGATATAGGGATAGGAGTTAGTAAGAATGTTCGGTACAAGAGCGGAGAAAATTATTTGAGTGCCACACATCAGATTTTTATATTACTATTTTGATTAATTTGTAAAACCTAAACACAATTAGTATTATGGGTGACACAATTTAATGACGGGTGGTTCAACACCACATTTAATCACGGGCTTGTCGTGCCTTGCGTGTTATATACATAGTTAAACATGCTGTGAAATGACACTGTAAAGCCAGTGATATAAATATCATTTGCTCCCACAACATTTATTTGCACAACGAGAAAGAGAATATTAATGGTCAGGTATCAGCTGTCATTAAATTTTGTGTTTGCCAAGATTATTAACACAAGGAGCATTTCCCGTGAATCAAACAGAAAATAAATCTTAATTCAGTAGGTTCTAACAGCAGCGCTACATTTGAGCGTCGAGCCTCTTTAACCACTGCACTATTGACAAAATCTATGAGCTTTTTAATGATGTGCAGGGAAATAGTTAAATTACGGCAGCTGCAGATGAATTATTATGGAATTCATACTGTTTAGCTTCCACACAAATGTTAAAGTCAAATGAATATAAATGCGCTTTAAAATGTCACTAAAGATGTTCTTATTCAAAAGTTACCTACTTAAACTAAGGCTATTTTTATATATTTTAACTTGAAATACATTTGTTGAAATAAATGTATGAAATGAATAAGAGGCCATGGTAACCGCTATTACATCGTTTAAACATCCAGGATTGAGGACACATGGCGTCTGACATTACTGCGTATCTTAATTATTTTAAGATGCCAAATTTTAGGGACTAAATTGATGGGGTATCTATACCTCATCTAATTTTCTATAAACAGAACGTGCTTGGAGCATTCATGCCGAAAAGTTCTTTATGTTTTATTATTTAATGAATCGAACCTTTTGGTATACAACTGGTGTTTTTTTAATAAATCTTAAAAGAGGCAATCAGTTTAATGATAAACATACGCAGTTCTTATACCATTTGTAGCGTTAGGAATGAAAGGTAGAGGAGAAACAGTAAAACACAATGAATTACTTATTAAAAGCTTTAAGCGGTACTTCCTTAAAAATATGCACTGCTAAATCGCCTTTTACCAAATATTGTGACCTAAACCAGTTCTGTCAAACTGTGATTTCACTAGTTCCCTCTGTCAGCTAATCGCCTTCATCAGCTTTCCCTGAGACTGCACTCAGCTCACATTGGCACTTCACAAATGTGAGCTAGTTCCACTGCTCATTGTTACTTCACATTGTTTCCGCATTCAATTCACATTCTTCCGCGACGTAACGAAATTCGCCCGATGTATCCTCTTCTTCCGGAGTGTTCACTCACTGGCAAGTCCAACACAAGGCGTATCGAATCTTTTGCAGTACCATCACTCACAGCAAGTCACCACACCACAGTCGTCACACAGCCATTCCGTTGCATCACAAAAGCACTCGATGACTGACTCGCTCATTAACTCCGTCAGAGTGATTGAACTTGCGATAGCGCTTGCTTATATGACCGTTAGATTTTTTTCAGAACGTTCGAGAAGCAGAAACATCCAGAAGATTCTAGTTATTTGGGGATAGTGCTTACCGTGTGAACTCTGAGCGAGCGCGCGACTTAGCTGTTTAGCAGTACGACTACTTGACACCGAGCTTCTGATAACCTTATGCTATAGCCACTGCATCACAATAACAACACTAAGGGCAAAGGAGCTCCGGTTTACTGAAGCTTAGTTTTTCGGCATACATAGTGTGACGCCGACTGCGCGGCACACATCAAAGGACGGCCAGTGTCAAGCTACCTCACACCACATTCTACTGGCGATGCGTGTATCAAAGGCGCTCAAGGGCAAGCTGCATCGCGTCACTGTTTGTGAGCACGTGACATGAGCGCGGCAAGACAAAGGGTTTTCGAAATTTGTCGAGAAGTGTCTGGCTGCGAGAGAAGGTAGTAGTAGTAGTAGTAGTAGTAGTAGTAGTAGTAGTAGTAGTAGTAGTAGTAGTAGTAGTAGTAGTAGTAGTAGTAGTAGTAGCAGTAGTAGTAGTAGTCGTAGTAGTAGTCGTAGTAGTAGTAGTATTCGTAGTAGTAGTAGTAGTAGTAGTAGTAGTAGTAGTAGTAGTAGTAGTAGTAGTAGTAGTAGTAGTAGTAGTAGTAGTAGTAGTAGTAGTAGTAGTAGTAGTAGTTGCAGACATGAGTCATCGCAGCAGTGTTAGGAGTGTATGTGTGTGTGTGTGTGTGTGTGTGTGTGTGTGTGTGTGTGTGTGTGTGTGTGTGTGTGTGTGTGTGTGTGTGGAATCATCGTGAGAGGGACATTGTGTCGAAGTAAAGCCAGTGAAGCAGTTTCAGTGTCGAGTGATTGTATCGTCAAAGTCAAGTGTTTGAGAGACAGAACGTGATGAAAGAATGGGAGTGAGTCAAGGTTATGGAAAGGAAACGCTTGTGAGTTGTATCACGAAGGACTGAAGACTGTGTTAACTCTAGTAAAAGAGCACTGTGGTGTTGTGCATTCTGTTAGGAGAAAATGGAGTTACAAAAAGAAAAAAACATCACTGGACTGGATTTTGTCAATTTGTCACAATGTATCAAGCGACTCCGTTCTCATGGGGGGTCAAAATATGGATGAAATCTTGGAAATAAGACACTTCTTTTTTTAGTCGTAATCCACAGAAGGCAGAGTACTGCACTCAAGTTAAAACAGTTCTATTGCGATTTAAACGAAAAGGAGAAAAGGTAGTTCAAATAATTCCCCCCAAATTAAATTAGAACTCATACTTTTTAAATGAAAAACAGATTCTATCAAAGAGATAAGCAGCATATAATATATTACATTATCAGCGAGAGAAAGCTACAGTTAGTGATATGAACATTGTCTTCCATGTTTTTTTGCATAATATTTCCCCCCGCAGCGCTTTCGATGCTTTATTACGGCTGCAGTTGTGGAATCTATATGCAGAAACAAATGAGCGCTCTTATGAAAGACTTTCTTTGAAATTAGTGTCCTGTGTACAACAAAGATGTACCTAGATGCGACGACACGTTAAAATTATTTGGCGTTTGTTAGGTGTGTCTTGGAATTCATAATAGTTGTTAATGTCTAAGTATAAAGAAAGAACCGAAGTATTGCGATGCAGTGATTATGTCATGCTAGGACGTACAGACTTATCATTTTTGTCTATTTCAGAGTGAAAAAAATCTGAATGTTGTTTCTATGGTGACAGCAGCTTTCAGAAAAGTAATTAAAAGCTCAAGACATATTCCTTGGTAGCTAAAGCTCTGTAACTCACAATTATAAAAGTCGTTTAAAGGATGACAATTTGAGAAGGACGTGTAGTTTAGAGGATATATAATAAACGAGTAAGTCAACAGTCCTCCTCATTTCTGTGACGTGAACGCTTAGGAGAGATTAATGAACAACACGCTCAACTCGCGTATGGGAAATTTTCTGCATCGGTAGATACGCAGGTGCATACGTTTTAGATGAAAATATGAGGTATGGCAAGGTTCGTAGGGGGAACTTAGCACATCAAGTACCTCTTTTGTACCTATGCCACTGACGAGGCACCCCCAGGAGGTGAAGCGAGAGGAGACAGGAGACCCAACAGCAGAGGGCAGGTTCCCTGTAGTTTGCAGATTGAGATCATACAACTAGTTCCCCTCCTTCCTACAGGTTTACATATCCCACGGGTAGTCCAGGACTCGCAGTCTCCAATCCGAAGTGCGACGCGCGGAAGTCCCTATCAGAGGCTAAAGTTCTTCATCCAGGCACCAGAATCCACTGCGCGGCTGCCAATACCTCGGGTTCTGGGTCTCAACGGGCGTCCCAACCCCTGCAAGGACATCAATCACAACGCCGCCCCAACGCTGATAACAGTATTTACAGTGCCCATGTATCCGCCCCATCTGTCCGGCGGCACTGGCATGCACAAAGAACCTAGAAGCTCGCCTGAAAGATGGAGAAGAAAATGGAATGAACGATAAATTATGGAAAGGAAATCCTTATATTAGAGTAAGCATTCCAACATTCGCCTAAGTGACAAAGGGAAACCACAAACATCCCAAGTCGGAGTGCGAGGTCGACGGAGGGAGAACACGGTGCCGCTGCACAATCTCGCTGGGTTTCATAGAAGGAACTTTCATTATCATACCTATTACATCACAGACGTTAGGATTTAGTGATTTAAAATAAGCCAAAAAGGCGTTTAGCTAAATAACCCTAGCGTTTGTTACGCACGCCTACAGATACCAGGTGCCCACCGTAACGTTTTTTGTTTTCTTTTTAGCTTGCTAGTGTTTAACTCTCACTTTTAATACATGCGGCACCACAGGTGGTCACACAGATGATACATAGAATGAAGATGGAGCACCGTTGGAATGAGATGACGGGGAAAAACAGAGGACCAAGAGGAAACGCGCCTCTACACCGCCTTGTCCAACACAAATCCCACATGCGGTCGCCTAGGATCGAACCCGGGCTGTTTTGGTGAGAGCGTAGCTAACGAAAAAGACAGGCTGCGGCCCAGATCAGAGCTATGTAGTAATGGTAGTCTGATACATGTCTAACATTGTACACCATCATGATAAAACTGTATCTTTTGTATGAATTCAAAGAGCAATTCGTTTGATTGTTTGGAATATGGCTATTGTGGTTTTACTTCATTGGGCCATGAGCAGACTAGCTGAATTACGTCACTGCAGTTTGTGCCTTAGCCTGTCTTTTTCGTTAGCAACGGGTGAGAGGCGAATGGTTTAACCACTCGGCCACAGCGCGGCCACTCTCCGTCAGTAACTCATACAAGTAACAAATAATGGAATGCCGATATTCCTTTGTTTCCAGAAAGTATACGTTAAGTGCAAACGTAGCGCTTAAAGATATGTGTTTTTATTGATAACTAAAGAAGTTGTCTTTTACTCCAGAAGATTTGCACCGTTCGCAATATCCATTCATTAAATACGTGGTCTTAACGTTATTCATGTTTACTAATATTGTGAATAGTCGGGATATACAGGACCCTTATTACACAAAGTGAGAACTGAAGAAAGGAAATCACACCCAGAGGTACAGGATGACTGTAAGTTGCTTTACACCATCAATAAAAAGTTATTTTGGTGTTGTTGCTTAACATTTTTTAAACGGTAGATAGAATCCATAGCGGATAGAAGAGAAAGTGTGAGCTCTCCCGCTAGTTCACTGCATGATCCGTGGTCCCGTGGCAACTGACCGAAACTGCGGCGTGGCGATCGCAATCGCCTTAAAATGCGGCCGAACTGCCTAGTATGTGACTCGGAAGTACATTAAAAAATTATGACAATTTTATACGTATGCGTTGTGTGTTGTGAGTAATTAGGTACATAACTTGTGAAATTGCTTCTAATTTTGTGCATAAATGTGTGTGTTCTTCAAAACGTAAGTTTCAAGCAACATCAATAATTGATTAAAAATGCCAACTTGTTTTGTACCCGGGTGTCGTTCAGGATACACAAACTGCTCAGAAGCTAGACCTTTTTTACTCCTCCTAAAGATAAAAATCTGTTTTACAAATGGGGAAAGTCTATTCCTAGGAAAGACACTAAATTATCTGTTAAATCTAGTATTTGTGACAAACATTTTTCAGAGGACTTTTTAGTGAAAGTTGATTCATTCGTTGTGCATGGAAAACTAGTTGAAATCCCTAGAATTAAATGGCGGTTAAAGTCAGGGGCAATTCCCTGTATATTTCCTAATTTACCCAGGTACTTAACTACAGCGCACAAATCCCGAAAATCTCCACAAAACAGAGACAAAAATGACTGAAAAAGCAATATTCAACACTCAGTAAATTACCAGACGCAGGATCCAGTCAACCAGTTCTTTATTCAAACGCGCCGTCCTTCAACAATGAGGAATTCACAGAAAACAGTTCTAATTCCTCCAAGGTCACAAACACAAGTGTCAATAATGAAATTGCTACACTGAAGAAAAGAATTAGAAACCTCAATAGAAATTTAGTTAGAACTAAAATCCTGCTATCTAAAGAGAGGGCTAAATTAAAAATAGTAGAAAAGAAATTCGCTACTAATTGTTGCGAACATAAACGCAATTTAAATTATTTAAGTAAACAACAAAAGCTGGTTCTAGATACAATGCTTAAAAAATACATCATTTGCATTATGGTTTAATTTTTCAGCGTAAAATCATGTAAGAAGATATTTCCCACTGTTCTTCGTTAATTATAATACCCATTATTGTAAAATACCATCCTATATTATGTGTCAAGGAAAGACGATGTTTCAAAACCGTATTTCCAATATTCCTGCTTACGATTTTAGGTATTTAAAATGCTAACTGATAATATGAAGGCCATTTTCACCATGCATTCGTGAACTAAAGTAAAGCGACGCGACACCAGTGCCATCTTGCGAGCGAACCATAGTAACTCCCGAAGAGCTCACACTATCTCTTCTATCCGCTATGTAGAATCGTAAGTATATGAAGCTAGATATTGAATCTGAATCCTTGGGATTAGTGCCCCAGCATGTTTCTACTCTGAAGAGACGCCTATGTATGTTGCAGAAGGACACTTTGAACATCAAATAAACGGACTTGACTAAATGTCCTATGCAGTAACGTGTATTTATTTCATATACAAACTTCTGTTTTAATTAAGTTATGTTAATTGCAAAATTGTTATTATAATGTGAAGGGAGTGAGTTTGCTTTAAATATATATAGTTTATAATTTAATTAAAACCAAAGCAATATCACTGAGAAGTAGAAGGTAGTAACGCCTCACAAAGTAATCTGAAAACTGCTTTCCTATTCCAGAAGCGTATGGACATTTATCTTAAGGCGTAACACAGGATGCTTATATAGTACCTTCTTATATGTCGTTGGGAACATCAAGGGCTTATATTTAATTTTATGTGATGTGTTATTAACCTCTCCGTCGTTATAATGTAGATAATGGTCGCATTCATAGCTGCAGAAATTAATTTAAACAAAATTGCTGCTTGGCACATGAAAGTAGCCCCTGGGGTTAATTAACTGAACTATTAGACCATCTGTAACCATTATAATTTTATGAACATGTGCCGCTGAAGGCAACATTGAGTTAATGGCTCTTTTCTCCCTCTAAATATAGAATTGTCTAAATCTCTAGTGCGCTGCCTTTACAGCACATCGTAATTGAAAATACAAATTCGTGTGTTCGCATTTAAATTATTTTATTAGAAAAAATCTGATGTGTTGCACTCACATGACTTTCTATACTTTTGTACTAACCATTCTTACAAACTCTTATTCCTATATCTTCTTCGTGTTAGTTAAAATAAACATTTGTACAAATTATTTTATTAGTTATTTCCTTGTAGGTGCAAGGGGAATGTTAGAATACAGTAGGCTTTGTGCGATAGTCAAATCGTTTAAAACTTTGAGATTCCGTTCTCTTTGCACACGTAACATATAACATATGAACAACGATGTACCATTTCACGAAAGCAAGTTTTCCGAAACTCACACACATAACAAGGAATATCTCCGAAATGGTTCAACCTACAAGAAAATTTATTGAGACATAAATTGTGTATTTTATCACGTGTACAGAATGATTTGGTTTATCTCTAACGGTTTACCAGTTATGCAAAAGTCGTCCAGAGTAAATGCGACTACAGGGGCTATAGCCAGAAAATTCAAAATATACATTTCATTTATCATAAAAATATCTGAAACATATGACATTTTAATCAAAATTGTTAGAGCCATTTTCAAAAAAATAAAAATTTTCGAAAAATTTTCCACGTAAAGGGTAGTTTAGGGTGGGGCTATTTTCTTCAAAATCTTCGTGTCGCACCTTGAAAGACATTAAACTTAAATACTAAATTTGGTTTTTAACCGACTTTTCGTTGTTAATTATGCTATCCACAGACTGACACACACACACGCGCGCGCGCGCGCGCGCTCGGACCTTTTTCTAAAAATGCTTTTTTTGGATTCAGGGGGCCTCAAAACATGTATTTCCGGTGAAATCTCGACATCGAATTTTTGTGTGGAATACAATACTTTCCCTACTTACCAGTAGAGAAAGTAAAAAAGGGTTTAATTTCACCGTTCATGTGCAATAAATAAAAATTACACAATATTTAAAATATAAAACACAAGCAATCTACTATGTTCAGTCGGTAAAAATAAATTTGCTCTATGTTTTCCCCAGGTAAATGATATAATTTAAACTGTGGAAGGAAACTTGATAGGAAAATTATAGTCACCTTTGAGTTGTATTATTTATTTGTTGCGCCATATCGACAAGTGTGGCCGAGGTCGTTAACGCATGGACTGGTGAACGTGAAGTTCTCAGTTCAAATTCCACCAGGTTCATCCTTCCTGACTACGGGATTTTTCAAGTTTTTCTCAGTCCTAATATTGGCAGACGCCTGAGAGGTACGATCAACTTAAGCCTGGAATGTTTCTCCCCAAATTTCCTTTCCCAATTTATCATTTATATCAGGTAACATAAGTGTTCATCGCCTATAGTGCCGAATACAGTAAACATGTGTTAGCCCTGCCCCCCCCCCCTCCGCCAAACGAATACACTTGCGGTTACGTGTATCATCACTTCCCATGAACTTTTAGCATGTATTGTGATGCCGGGCGCGGTTCAAAGCAAAGGACTGTCGGTGCCAGGCTGCTTCACGCTACATGCCGTCCGGCGAAGGGAAAAGGCGAGGTCAGGCTGCTTAAAGCGCCTGCTTGTGTGTACGTGGCTAACAACAATCGAAGCGGTTATACAGAAAGGGTTTTCTCCGGAGATGTCGGAAAAGATCAAGCTTCGTGACCGTCGGCGCGTTTGTGGAGATCGAGGAAGGCCCGTGTGACATCGGTCCCTTTATATAAGGTGACAAGGAACACCAGAGGACCGAGTTATAGTTACACGAGCCAGTCAGTGTGTTAGTGGCTGCGAGACAGCTGTGCGTGCGCGTATCGGCGTGTCATTTATTCTATCCTCTTATCACCTAATCTAACCTATGTCATTCTGATCTACTCACCCCTCCCCTTATCGTCTAACCTAACCTAATCTAGGTCCCAATCTTCTTTTCGCTTATTCTAACCTAGCCTAGCCTAAACCCTCCTCTTCTATTCGCCTGTTATACGATAACGTACCCTGACTTTCCTAAGCTCGGAGTTTTCTTCGTTATTTATTGATGTTTTACGACTTTAGGCATTTCGAATGTATTCAGACTTCCTGGAATACATACTTTTAGGCATTTTCGAGATATTTCTGGGCATTTAGCTACTTTTTTATTGCTGAAATTCTGAGTATTTTTATGTTTATTTTAAGCATTTTCAAGGGTGTTCGAGAACTTTTCAGGACATTTTGCTCTTGGTTGAGCCCTTAATGCTGCTTTGAAGTTATAAGACTGGTACTCAAACTATAACCAACGAATAAAGGTCCTTTTCAGAGAGAAGGTAAGACAAACATTTATTGGGGTGATAGAATCACTTAAAGGGAGCCGGGTGGGGCGGTAGATACGGTTTAGTATTTCGTTACCAATATAACCTACATAAACAGGTACATCCCTAGAAAAAGAGGGAAAGGGAAGTACTGTAAATATCAATAAAAGATCGGACAAGAAATACAGAAATAAGAACGCAAGTGAAGGAGGGGGCGACAGCAGCCTAATTAGCGAAGTGGAGATAAGCAGGTCACACAGCAAGGCTGAAGAACAATCACTGGCAAATATAGTAACCATATGAGACCCAAGAGAAGGAGAGAGAGAGAGTGGCCGGGAATATCGAGAACGAGATGGGTGGACGAAATGAAGAGGAACACTGGCAGCAATAGGACCATACCGGCGAGGAACGCAACCTGTGGAAGGCCTACGAGCAGCTGCTCAGTAACTAAACCAGGCTTGGGCGCGATACCTTGAGCGACCTTCATTTTTTTATCTGCTAAACATGCAGTTATCAGTGCAAGGTCATAAGTGAACTGTGCTTTCTGAGTACCAATTGCTCAGCCCTGAACCAAAGAACCAGCGTGACCGAGTACCAAGGAAGATGGGACATATCTGAATGAATATGGCGGTAACAATGAAAACAAGTGTTAAATGTCAAAAAGTGAGAACTAGTGTCAAGTGTCAAAACGAGTGAAACTCAAGCCCAGAGTCGGTCTAGGTGGCTCAGTTGGTTAGACGCTGGCCTACTGATCCCAAGGTCACGGGTTCAAATCCGGCCCACATCGATGGTTTTTAAGTATGCTTATAAACGACAACTCCATGTCAGTAGCTTTACTGGCATGTAAAAGAACTCCAGAAGGACAAAATTCCGGCTCACCGACGACGATGATGTGATCCTGGCAATTGACAGCGTCGTTAAACAACAAAATAAATAATCTCAAGCCCAGAGAGTAGAGCAGTGAAATTGAAAATAAGTTTAAATAAATTTAGATTAACTCGTATCAAAGACCAACACAGGGGAACCTCACATTCATAGCTCAAATGTGGGGAGAGCGTATGGAGCTGTTAGGAGAGGCCGTTGCCCTAAAGCAGGGTCTCACAAAGCTGAAAATTTACCCGGGTGCAATCCCAGGTGCAGAGGTTTCTTGTACCGTGCATCGGGTGACTCGGTTATGTTCGGCTCAACTCGCGCGCCGCAGAGCGATGAAACGAAGACTCGAGGAAACCTGTGTTGATAGATGACTTGCTTATCAGTGAAATGAATGCGCGCAATAAAATACCTAAGTATGGAGCAACCAGCTTCAAAGAAAGCAAAGAATGACGAAAGTCCATTTAAATCAGAATGGGAATTTTCTTATTTTTTTAAAGTCGTCACAATAGAGGCCAAATGCCTCATCTGCGTGTTCAAGAAAATCAGCTCTTGAGCGACACTATAATAACGGAGTACAGCGAAAACATATGCTGAAATTATAAGAGCGCTAGAGATGAATAATTAACATGTTGCAAATGAGATCTGAACCAGTGCTTTCTAAATCGGAGACTGTACTTTTAGACCGGGAAGACTGGAGCAATAATTTTAGTTTATTAAGTGACAAATATAAGGTGTGTGATTAGGTAAAATTAAGCAAAATGTAAATATTGGTTTCTAGGCATATGCGTATCTGTCTTTGTAATTTTAATTGTATGAATAAGTATTGAAAGATAAAATGTAGAAGTCCATATTAAAACACTGTCCAGGACCTGAAGTTAAAAAGGCTAGAAGCGTGCGCATGTTAGGGAAGGCAAGGCAGTTAGGCGCTCTCTACACCCGCGAATCTATTGTCCTATCTTGAAGGGTGCCTCCCCTTTGTCTCGTCCCATAATATACCACAACCGAAAGAGTGAGACGGAACATATCACTGGATATAACTCGGGGAATTCCCTGATCCAAGATGACAGCTTGGAGGAGGGGATGGAGAAGCTCCAATGAAAATCCAACATTCCAGCATTCGAGAACAGGTCGTACAGGTTCTCCTGTATGGTAGGTTTATCTGCACAGCATCTATCCGCTTAATGCGACTTTATCTGTGCAGTGTAGACGGTGTTCATATTTGTTCAAGCTTTTGTGTCTGTGGGCATGGTTTCTTCCTGCATACCTAAGTTTGGATACAGGAAGGGTGCAGGAATAGGTGTTGGGATGAATAGGTGTTAGAAAATGGGAGAGTTAATACCGTTACCCAAGGGCATCCTTAGGCAGGCAGTAACTTTTCCTTCTACGGGGTGTTCTGTGGTCGTACTGGCCTAGTGCCCGTATCACTTGGTTGGTACGGGAACTCAGTTTGGTGTGCATGGTTCGGGATCGCTCTCTCCCCACGTCCATAATGTAGGTGAGTCAGGAGTGGTTGTGAAGGATGTAAGACGGGAATCTACGCCCGGTATCATATAACGCTCTGTTCTGCGCAGTCTGCAGCTTGCGTATGGTGGAGGGTGCCGCCGATCCCCAGGCTTTGCAGCCATACAAGATCAGTGACGGGATGATTGCCCGGTAAATGAGTAGTTTAAGGTATGTGGGCATGGTGGAATGGAGGATAGGATAGAGCTGTCTGAATGCAGCGTGGCCGAGTCCGGTCTTTGCGCGGACGTGCGGAGCGTATGTTAATCCGTGGTCGAAGAGAACGTCTAAGTATTTGGCGGAGGTTACCCTTGGGATATTTCTCCGCATGAGCCGAAGTGACCGTTCCGGCCGCCATTGGGTGTTCCGGTAGGGAGTTGCCTTTCCTCAAAAAGAGGCGTTAATGAAAATTCATGATTTGAGTATGAAATGTTAGGGCACGTAAAATTATCTGGAAAGCCCACCAATCAAAATAAAGTAAACTGAAAGGGCACGTGTGCTTTAAACACAGAAAATCTGAGAACCCAGGACAATCTCCTTACCGGCGCTATACCGCCTACACATAGTATTCATGTAATCATCGGGCAGTTTAATACAATCGTCAGTACAGTCTTCATATAAACGGCGTACAGTCTCCTTACCGTCGTTATACCGCTTACACATAGTCGTCGTGTAATCTCGCACAGTTTTCATGTAATCGCCTGGACAGTCTTGCCTGCCACCGTTTTCGCAGAGTCGTCATGTAAACGCCATACTGTTTTCATGTAGTCGTCAAGACAGTCTTCTTACAGTCTTCAGTTTAGTCTGTGGACCAAATTAACCTAATGTGGTTATTGCGGCATAGAAGTGTGTCGCATAGTGGTGCGGATCGCGAATAGTGGAGTGAGCCTAGTACTAAAGGAGAAAAGGAGAAATGCGTGGGCGGCCATCATTCCATGATTGGAGCGTCTACACCTCGATTCTGCGGGACCATTGGGAGCTTGGAGTGCTTGATCCTCTCTTCAGGGGCATAAGCGGGAGAACGACCGCGGCGACGTGGTGGTGGAGCAAAGAACTACGCACCTAGTCAAGTGAAAGCACAGTTTCGCGGCACGCTGCAAGACGTTTGACAGCAAACGGTAGCGTGTCGCACCAATCATCACTTGCGCTTCTTCGACATCGATCCTGCTCTCGGAGGGGTGCGTGCTGGTACATAGCGGAGCCAGGTAACTATAGCCCTTCTCTTCCATCACCATTCCCGACTCAGACAAACTGACGGACGGACCACGTGACTACGGGCTTGCAAGGCTGCAGCCAAAGGTGAGGACCCCTGGTCCAACACCTCAAGCCGTAATGGCTTGCCCAGGCGCCTCCTCCTCTAAGGAGGGGGTCCGGTCCTCTGCAAGCAGCCGGAGGGCAACCGTGCTGACCGACGGACCAACTACATCATCTTCATGCATCTCTGTCCCCGAGGCGGTACCACCTGCGCGTAAAAAGCGCAAGTGTTCTGTCCCGCGACAGGTCACAGATAGTGAGTCACCACCACTGGTTTCCTATCATCCTTTCTCTTCCTCTGACTCAGAGGCAGATATGGAAACTGACACCGAGGGCTTCACTGAGGTGAAGGGACGCCGGAACAGGCGTAACTCCACGGGCTCTCAGCAGCAACAACCACAGGGTACAACCCAACCCCCAACCAAAGGGGGGGGGGGGGAGAAAATACCGCCAATAGTAGCGGATGCTTTTAAGGAGCATACAAAAACCATGCGGCTCCTAGCTTCGCGCCTGAAAAGACGCTTTGAGGCAATAAGGAGGCCACGGAAAGTAAACATCAAGACCTCCTCACTCGAGGATTTTGAGGCAGCCAAGGCTGTACTTCGGGAATTAAAAATCACGTTTTACAGTTATTCGCCCACACGTCCTCACGTGGAAAGGCGAATAATCAGAGGCCTTGCCTCCGACTGCTCTACCGAGGAAGTCAGGCTGGCACTCCTCGAAGAACATGACATCACAGCAACAGTGGCCCAGTTGAAGAAGACTATTGTCTCCGACAGTGGACCTGAAAAGATGCCTATGCCACTGTTTCTGGTCGTGGTGGACAAAGTGCGCAACCAACAAGTTCAGCCTATTGACACTGTGCGTCACCTAATCTACACTGCCGTAAAGGTGGAACGCTTTTACGGCAAGGAGGGTCCCGTGCAGTGTCGCAATTGCCTGGGATTTCACCATTCCAGCATGGCATGTGAGCGCCCGCTTGCATGTCTGCGATGTGGTGGAACCCACAGAGTGCAGGACTGCCCTAAGCCGGATACGGACAGGGAATGTGTCAACTGCAAAGGCGCGCACTGCAGTGTCTACAAAGGATGCGCGACGCGCCTGAAAATTATAGATAGCCGTCGCAAGGGACGCGCGGAAGCGGCAGAGGTCCGCCCCGGCGTTTCCTTATCTCACGCCCTTAATAGGGCAGAAAAGACACTGGCCCAGGCCAAGGCCCAGGCAATAGTACCTGCCCCTGCCACGACTGAAGTCTCGGCACCACCTCCAGGCCATACAGAGGACTCTGTTGTGGCCAATGCTCCTCCTAAACCTAAGCGGCGAAGGAAACACAAGAGCAAGCGTCAAGCCGCGGAGAGAGCAAGCACAGCTCCTCAACAGCCTCCCAAGGCGCCGGCAGAGCAGTCCACTGAGGCAGCTCTAGCACCAAGGGATACTGCTGCTACAGCCGGCCCACAGGTGGCACCTGTGGTCCCCGCTGTACCCATGACCCCCCCTGCATTAGGGGGAACGCTCTCGCAGGCGGACCTGGAGGAATTTCAGGACCTAACCCTGTGGTTCAACAACATAATAAACCGAATCTTGCCTGCACTTCGGAAATTCAAGCTGCAATACGAAAGCCCTAACCTGAGCCCCATGCAGAAGCATGCCCTACTGGTCCAAACCTTGGCCCAGCTGTTCCCTAACTCAGCCAAGTAATGGCCTCCAGACTTGTCCGGAGACCATTCAGGGCTGCGTTCTGGAACGCAAATGGCATAAGGGGCCATTACCCAAGCCTCGTTGCGTTTCTACAGTCATATGGAATTGACATTCTGATGGTCTGCGAAACCCACTTGGATGCTGCAACCAACTTCTCGCTGCCGAGTTACGTCACCCATCGGTCTGATCGGTTCGGCCGACTGGGGGGCAGTACAGCCATTTTCATCAATAACCACATCACTCATACATCCTTCCCTATCCCACTACTACAACACGTGGAGGCCTGTGCCGTTAGGCTTGCCATTGGCGGGGTGGACACGGTGTTGGTAGTGGCATACGACCCTCCTGATAACAGCTTCTATGAAGCCGATATTAACACCCTCCTGAACCTGCATCCTGCGGTTTGCATCGCAGGCGACCTCAACGCTAAACATGCACATTGGCATAGCCGCGTTACCAATGCCAAGGGGCGAGGGCTCTACCGCCTGATCAGCGGTAACCCAAGCATTCTTGCGCATGGACCGAGAGGACCCACGTTCCATCCGGCCCGAGGGAGGCCAGATGTGCTCGATATCATGGTCACCAAAAACATTCCTTTTCATCTAGACCTCTCAGCGGTCAATGAATTGGACTCCGACAATTACCCTGTCTTGGTGGATTCCAACATTGACCTGCCAGCTCTGGTCACTCCAGACTGGACATACGAGGTCGACTGGGATGCAGCCATCCTTGAACTCAACCAGTCTGTGGACCCGCGTCCGCGTGTCGATTCTATCGATACACTGGAGGCGGCAGCCACGGCATTCTCCCAACACATCCGGGATGTGGTGCGTGCCCACACGCACCGCTTTCCATCCGACATACCTAACCCTCGTACCATTCCCATCGAACTCAGACAGTTGCTCAAAGCCAAAGCAACTGTCCGAAAGCTCTGGCAGCGTTTCCGCCATCCCAGGATACAGGCCGTCTACCAGCGGTTCAAGTCCCTGTCACGAGGCCTGCTGCTTTTACACCGCAAAACAGCCTGGGAAAACACGATGGCAAACGTAGACCTCACCGAGAAACAACCATGGCGGATAATTAGGTCCCTTAGAAAGGACAAAAACACACATCAGCATCCTCTACATGGCACTCGCGGGAGACTCTCTTTTGAGCCCCAAGAGAAAGCCACGGTTTTCGCAGACCATCTAGAGTCCCAATTCGAACCCCGGGAAGATGTCCAGGACGAAGACTTTACTGAACTCGTGGAGGCGACGGTAGATTACCTCTATGAGGCACCTCCGCCGCCACGCGCAGAGATCCAAATCCCCTTAGTCACCCCAAGACAGGTGGCTTCTGAAATCAGAAGATTAAAACCTGGCAAATCCCCTGGGCATGATGGCGTCATGGCGCCTATGCTCCAGCACCTTCCCCGAAAGGCCGTAGTCCACCTGACGAGGATTTATAATGCATGCCTGCAGCTTCGTCACTTTCCTACTTGTTGGAAGGAGGCGAGGGTGGTCTGCATTTTGAAGCCCGGCAAGGACCCGGTTTTCCCTTCCAATTACCGTTCCATAAGCCTGTTACCCATCGTTTCAAAAATCTTTGAACGATTATTCCTATCCCGCCTCACTCCTCTCTTCGAGGAAAGGCAGCTTATCCCGGATCATCATTTCGGTTTCCGACATGGACATTCCACTACACTACAGCTGCTGCGGCTGATTGAGAAGGTTGCCCTGGGTTTTCAGGAAAACTTCAAAACAGTCGCGGTGCTTCTGGATGTAGAAAAAGCCTTTGCAACCACATGGCACCAGGGGTTACTGTACAAACTCAGAGAGGCAGAAATCCCTCCCCCCTACCTCACCCTGATTGGTAGCTTCCTTCGGGATCACTCTTTTCGGGTGCGGGTGGAGGGGAAGTTGTCCTCGGTCAGACCCATAGCGGCTGGAGTTCCGGAGGGTAGCGTGCTATCGCCGTTGCTCTTTGCTGCCTACATGTCTGACCTACCCGTGGAACCGCATACTGTTACGTGTCAGTATGCAGACGATGTCCTCATACTGGCACAGAACAAAAATGTTCTGTACTGTTTCCCTCCACTACAGCGACAGCTCGACGCTATCGGCAGGTGGAGTGAACAGTGGAGAATGGCCATTAGCCCGCAGAAGAGCCAGGCTCTACTACTGGGCAAAGTAGTAAACTGGCGGCCGGGTGTATCCCTGGCAATGCGGCGGAGAAGAATCCCTTGGGTTAACTCTGCCTAATACCTGGGGGTACTACTTGACCGTGGTCTAACCTTCACTCCACATGTGAGAACAAAGGTCGGTCAGGGACATGGCGCCCTGAGACAGCTATATCCCATACTCCACTCAACCATGCCCACATACCTGAAACTACGCTTGTACCGTGCGATCGTCCCGCCCCTGATCCTGTGCGGGTGCGAGGTCTGGGGTACGGTGGCTCGTTCCACCATCCGCAGGCTGCAGACCGTGCAGAACAGGGCGCTTAGGATGATCTACGGTACCGACCGTAGGTTTCCATCACACATCCTTCACACTCATTCCGGCATCCCATACACTGTGGACGTCGTGCGGGACAGGACTCGCACAATGTATGACAAACTCACACCTCACCCAAACCAGCTAGTGAACACCCTGGGGCAATATGACCATCGCCTCCCTAGGCGGAGACAGAGCTACCGTCTACCCAAGGACGCCCTTGGCTGGTAGGTACCGCTTTGCCTTCATCATCCTCCACACCTATCACCTATTCCCCTCGGTTTCCTGTCACTGGCACTGCATTGCTCGTCGGCCATGGCTGACGAAGTAATCAGTAGGGAAATGGTCGCTTGGATGGCTAGACATCCAAGATCCGACAGACCCCGCCGCCAGTGACAATACAGGAACCCACCCTGCACCATCAGACATTACAAAGACAAAAAGCCTGTAACATATACGAACCTATACCACCACATGGGTAAATCCGTAATTAAACGGATAGGTACCGTGGCCACCTTACCATCCGCCTGGGTTAACCCAGACGACTAGTACTCACTCCTGGACTCCTGGCGTGGAGAATACTCTGTGATTGGAGCTCGCATCGTGTACAACTTTCGACCACTCTGCTGGACTACTGGAAGAAAAGGGAAGCCAACCGCGTGACCTCTCGCCAGGGAGCAGCTTCTACGCACCGCGTCAACTACATACAGTGCATTTGCCAGGCCGGGCGCCGCTAGTTCGTTGCGGAGTGTCCTATAAGAGATCTGATAGCAGATTTTAGGGCACTCCAAACTGAAGAAGAAAGAAGAAAATCCACCGAGGCAGCTTTCCCGGAGCTGTCCCAACACAGGACCGGGCGTAGGCCCTCTACTAGCCTGTTGAGTGAAAGAGGCTCGCCGAGCTCTTTCACAAGCCAACCAGGAGGAAATGTCGGACGGAGGAGACTCGGTACCGACTGACAGACTCACGAGACTGCAGCCCCACAAGGTTGTAGCCAAGGTTCTGGACTCAGGTCTGGACCCGGGGTTCGCTGGAACCCCAATAGGCGCGCCGCAAGGCGTATGGCCCTCTGTAGGGAGCCGAATGGCACCTGCACCGACCATGACTGAAAAACCGAGTACCAGCAAGCAGGTAAGACCTGACATGGTTTTGACACCCCCGAAACCCTCTACCTCGAACCCCTCACCCGGTCCCCAAGTGAGCATCGCCAAGGCGAAAGCCAAGGCACTTACTAGGGCCAAGAGTAGGCCGAAGGTGAAAAAGGCCGTGGGCCTTGTTAACCAAGGGACAGTCGCCCCTATAACACCGCCAGCTCCTGTCAACCCGACTCCAGCACTGCCGGACGACGATGGCTTTGTACTGGTACAAAGCCGCAGGAAAAGGTCCCCTGGTTCGAACCCAGAGCGACCCGCTCCTTCATCGGGACCTGCAGCGTCCCCCCAGCACCAAGCCGCACAAAAGGCGGGAAAAATTCCGCCAATTGTGTCTGACCTCTTCCCTAATCACATCAAGGTGATGAAGGAACTCAGGGGAAAGTTAAAGGCGGAATTCCAAGCAACACGACACCCAGGGCGTGTTGCTATCCGGACCACTTCCTCTGGAGACCATGCGGCCGCAAGGGAAGTGCTGAAAGCGGGTGGAATAAAATTCCACACGTACTCGCTACAGCGACCCCACGTGGTCCGCAGGGTCATTAGAGGTCTCGATTCGGAGACAGACCCCCAGGATATCTGTGCGGCCTGAAGGACGAACACGGAATCGAACCGCGGTCCGTGGTGCAACTCACCACTACAAAGGTGAAAGAGGGGAAACCCACAAAGGTGCCCCTACCACTATTCCTAGTAACGGTAGAGAAACAAGGGGAGGGAACCCCTAAGATTGACGAGGTGACTTGCCTGTACTATACACGGGTCACGATTGAGCCTTATCACGGCAGGGAGGGGCCAGCCCAGTGTTATAAATGCCTGGATTTCCACCACTCAAGCTTTGCCTGTGAGAGGACTCTCAAGTGTCTCCAAGGTGCGGGCGAGCACCTGGTAAAGGATTGCCCGACACCAAAAGAAGAGAGAAGGCGCGCCAACTGCGATGGATGCCACATAGGGATCTATCGCGGGTGCCCTAGGAGACTTGCGATAATGCAAGGCAGACATGGCAAGGCTGACACTGAAGTCAGAACAGGGGTCTCTTTCGCCACGGCCCTGGCGGGACACGAAGGTGCTCTCGCGCAGGCCGAGGCCGCGGAAGTAACCCCTAGCGACCAGGTTGCCAAGTCGATGACAACGCCAGTCCCGGAAAGTGTCCCACCCCATGTTGCGAGCACAAAGACTGCTCCAACACCCAGCACTGCTCCTAAGGAAAAGCGTCCCCCCAAGAAGGGGAAGAAGAAAGCCTCTGTGGTGGAAAACACAGAAAAGCCTACTGTGGTGAAGGATTTCAACAAAACTGTTGGAAAACTCTCCCCACCACCAGCACCCATAGCTCAAGCTGTGTCAACCACCCAGCAAGTGGCAGAGCCCGGCAATGCTAGCCCGTCCCAGCGGACTGGCCCAACCAACCCCGAGGCAGCAGTGCCTCCACAAAACATCCCGGAACCAACCTTAGGGGACACATTCGCCTCCGAGGAGATGGCTGAATTAATCTAGTTGGCAACCTGGTTCGCCGACTTAGTTCAGCGTTCCCTCCCAATACTACGACGCTGCAGGGAAACCTTCAACAAACCCGGGATTTCCGCTATGAAGAAGCACCTCGCGGTGCTTCAAACGGCTAAGGAACTCTACTCTACCTCCATGAGCTCTTAATGGCGCATAGAACTGTGCGTCCATTTAGAGCTGCGTTCTGGAACGCAAATGGGGTTAGAGACCAGAGACCTGGCCTGCTGGAGTTCGTGGACAGTCATGGAATTGATATCCTGATGGTCTGTGAAACCCACTTGCATGCTGGTGTACAGTTTAACCTGCCAAGTTACGCCGCTCATCGGTCTGATCGGGTCGGCCGACAGGGCGGTGGTACTGCCATTTTCATAAAGAACCATCTCACCCACACCCCTGTTACCATTCCTCCGCTACAACACCTGGAGGCAACCGCCATAAGGCTATCTTTGGGCGGGAACGATCTGGTGCTTGTGGCGGTATACGACCCGCCGGATGGTCACTTCTATGAAGCGGACATCACGGCACTCCTGAACCTACACCACAGGGTTTGCATTGCAGGCGACTTCAACACAAAGCACCCAAGCTGGCACAGCCGCACTCAGAACGTTAAGGGCCGGGGACTGTACCGTCTCATTAGCGGGAACCCCGCCCTTCACGCGCACGGGCCGAGAGGTCCAACCCACTACCCGGCACGCGGCGCCGCGGATGTCATCGTTTTCATGGTTACCAAAAACATACCATTTCACTTGGACCTCTCTGTGATTAACGATCTGGACTCCGACCACAACCCTGTTGTGGTGGATGCATACGTTAATCTTACTGCCCTGGGAGTGCCGGACTGGGTGGATGAAGTCGACTGGGATGCAGCCGTCCTAGCCCTTCAAAACTCTGTGGAAGCAAATCCTCGAATAGACTCGATAGAGGCTCTTGAGGAGGCAGCCACGGGGTTTTCTACTTCCGTTCTAAACGCGGTGCGTGCTCACACGCATCGCATTCCTACCGAAGTACCAAACCCGACATCTATCCCTGTCCCACTGAAACGCCTCATTCAAGCAAAGAATGCTGTCAGACGGCTATGGCAGAGATTCCGACATCCTAGGATAGGAGTAATACACCAGAGGTTCAAATCCCTGGTGAGACGACTCCTAAGAAAACATAGGCAAGCATCTTGGGACGTAACAATGCGTCACGCAAACCTCCAGGAGAGGAAACCGTGGCGCATAGTCCGAGCCTTGAGGAAAGACAAATCTGCACACCAGCATCCAGTGCACAGCCCTCGGGGTAGACTTGTCTTTGAACCGAGGGAAAAAGCAGAGGCACTAGCAGACTATCTGGAAACGCAATTCCAGCCTAGGGTAGATCCTCAGAACGATGACCACACTGACCTCGTGGAACAAGCGGTAGAAGACTTCTTAGAAGTCCAACCGGCGGGCCACGAGGAGTTCCACATCCCGGTAGTTACCCCTCGCGAGGTAACTAACACCATCCGGCACCTAAAACCTAGTAAAGCCCCTGGGCAGGACCGGGTAACAGCGGAAATGCTCCAGCACCTACCCCATAGAGTCGTGATGCACTTGACCAGCATTTACAACGCATGCCTCTGCATGCGTCACTTTCCAGCTGTCTGGAAACAGGCGTGTGTGGTATGCGTTTTGAAGCAGTGAAAGAATCCGGTTTTTCCATCTAGTTGCCGTTCCATCAGCCTCCTACCAGTTGTCTCGAAAGTGTTCGAGAAACTGTTCCTGTCCCGCCTCGGACCTCTTTTGGAGGAAAAAGGTCTCCTACCGGAACACCAGTTTGGTTTTCGTTCTGGTCATTCCACGACTGAGCAACTACTGTGTGTAGCTGAGAAAGCTTCCCTGGCTTACCAGGAGAGGGCTAAAACGGTGGCAGTGTTGCTTGACGTGGAAAAGGCATTTTCTACCACTTGGCATGAGGGGCTTGTCTACAAGATCATACAGCAGGAAATGCCCCCTCCATACATTTACTTGGTGGCTAGTTTCCTACAGGAACTTCCGGGTGAAGGTGGAGGGATCATTTTCTAGAGAAAGGCCCATTGGCGCAGGAGTCCCCGAGGGCAGTGTACTGTCACCGGCACTTTTTGCAGCTTACATGGCCGATCTCCCGACGCACCCCAACACACACATCTGTCAGTATGCGGACGATCTCATGATCTTCGCTACTAACAAGAACCCGCGCTACAGTTACCGACAAGTACAAGCCCACCTCTGTGCCATCAATAGATGGTGCGAGAACTGGCGTATGTCCATTAACCCGGAGAAAAGCTCTGCGATTCTCCTGGCTAATACGATAGCCAACCGGCTCCCGCTGGACCTCATGCTTCGGCGCCGTCGGATCCCCTGGGTCACTACGGCGAAGTATCTCGGGGTCACGCTGGACCGGCGGCTCACGTATAGACATCACGTCAGGGGCAAAGTACTGCAAGGTCACGCTGCCCTGCGGCAGTTGTACCCCATCCTCAGCTCCCAAACCATGCCCCTACGCCTGAAGCTTCAGCTGTATCGAGCGATCATCCCGCCTCTGGTCCTGTACGGATGCGAGATCTGGGGAGTGGTGGCTAGGTCCACCTTCATCAGACTCCAGACGTTGCAGAACCGGGCATTAAGGATGATCTATGATACAGGCCGAAGATTTCCTGCCCATATCCTACACGAACATTCCGGTATCCCGTACATTGTCGACGTGATCAAAACTCGCGCTCGAACAATGTACAATAAACTCCAGAACCACCCTAATCCTCTGGCGAATACTCTAGGCCAATACGACCAGAGACAGCCGCGCCGACTACCATCCAAAAGATTGCCGAAGGACATCTTAAGTCCTGCGATCTAATCTTAAAATGGGAAAGGCGAAAATGCAATCTGTACTCAAAACAGAGCGAATCACCAGTTTCAGTTCACCTCTCAGCGAGTGACTGACGGCCAAAAACCCCGGTAGGAATTAGCGCGTAAAATTCGCGCACAGCCCACTTGCGGACCAATCCCTGCCTACAATCCCTCCCGTTTCTATAAAAACCCCTGTTCCAACAAATTTTTCCCAGGGAAAACATCCCTGTAGTGACACCATCAAAACCATCGCGCAGGTTAAGCCGTATGACGGCTAGGTACTGCGGTAAAGACACTCGACCGGGGGAACAATCACCTCATCTCCGTTCGACTCGAACTCCGTCCGTCTGGCGTCTGGCGTGGAGATATCGTTTCTTCTTAAGCCGCGTTGGTCCCTGCCGTAAAGGGAAAGTAGAAACACAGTGTTTTGAGAAGCACGGTAGCGATAGATTCATGATAAATATGAATGAAAACGAATTCAATCGATTTCGAGAATGGTACTGCCGAGTAAAACTCCACACATTTTTTTTGCTGCTTTTCCACCACAGCATTCCAGCATTCGAGAACAGGTCATACAGGTTCTCCTGTACGGTATGTTTATTTGCACAGCACCTAGCCGCTAATGCGACTTTATCTGTGCGGTGTTGAAGGTTGTCATTATATTGTCATGCTTTTGTGTCTTGGGCAATGGTTTCTTCCTGTATGTCTAGTTTAGGATACAGGAAGGGGGCAGGAATAGGTGTTGGGGTAATGATGTGTTAGAAGATGGGAGAGGCATTACCCTTATCCAAGGGCGTCCTTGGGTAGGCGGTAACTTTTCCTTCTTCGAGGTGCTCTGTGGTCGTATTGACCTAATGCCCGTACCAGCTGATTGGTGTGGGAGTTAAGTTTGGAGTGCATGGTTCGGGATCGCTCCCTTACGAAGTCCATGATGCAGGGTAGTCTGGAGTGGTTGTGAAGGATGTAAGACGGGAATCTACGCCCGGAATCGTATATCATTCTTAACGCTCTATTCTGCACTGTCTGCAGTTTGCGTATGGTAGAAGGTGGCGCAGATCCCCAGGCTTCGCAGCCGTATAAGATCAATGGCGGAATAATTGCCCGGTAAATGCGTAGTTTTAGGTGATTGGGTATGGTGGATCGGAGGATAGGGTATAGCTATCTGAGCGCAGCGTGACCAAGTTTGGCCTTTCGTCACTCCTTTTACCAAAGGATAGGGTCCATACTACATGAACGAGCCAATGGTGACACCAGCCTAGGACGGGCATCGGACCTAGGAGTCCAGGAGTGAGTACGTCTCGCCTGGGTTAACCGAGGCGGATGGTAAGGTGGCCACGGTACCTAACCGTTTAATTACGGATTTATCCGTGTGGTGGTATAGGTTTGTCTAGTTTTACAAGCTTTAGTGTTATGCCTCTAATGGTGCAGGTTAGCTTCCTGTGTTGTCATTGGTGGTGGGATGTGTCAGAGCTTCGAAGTCTAGCCATCCAAGCGAACATTGCCCTACTGCTTACTTCGTCGGCCTCTTGTGGAACCGTCGAGTAATGCAATGCCAGTGACAGGAAACCGAGAGGAATAGGTGAAGGGTGTGGTGGTGCCAAGTGTGAAATACATTTGGCGGATTGGGTGATGGAAGGGATAGCGATAGTTACCAGCCAAGGGCGTCCTTGGGCAAGCAGTAGCTCTGTCGCCGTCTAGGTAGGCGATGATCGTTTTGCCCCAGGGTGTTGACCAACTGGTTTGGGTGAGGTGTGAGTTTGGCATACATTATGCAAGTCCTGTCCCGCACGACGTCCACAATGTATGGGATGCCGGAATGAGTGTGAAGGATGTGTGATGGATACCTACGGTTGGTATCGCAGATCATCCTAAGCGCCCTGTTCTGTACGGCCTGCAGCCTGCGGATGGTGAAACGAGCCACCGTACCCCAGACCTCGCACCCGTACAGAATCAGGGGCGGGACGATCGCACGGTACAAGCCTAGTTTATGGTGAGTAGGCATGGTTGAGATGAGTATGGGATATAGTTGTCTCAGGGCGCCATGTCCCAGACCGACCTTTGCCCTGACATGTGGAGTGAAGGTTAGGCCACCGTCAAGTAGTACCCCCAGGTATTTGGCGGAGTTAAGCCATAGGATTCTTCTCCGCCACAGTGCCAGGGATACACCCCGCCGCCAGTTTCGAACTTTGCCCAATAGAAGAGCCTGACTCTTCTGCGGGATAATGGCCACTCTCCACTGTTCACTTCACCTGCCGATGGCGTCAGGCTGCCGCTGTAGTGGAGGGAAGCAGTACCGAACATTTTTGTTCTGTGCCAGTATGAAGACGTCGTCTGCATACTGACACGCAAAAGTATGCGGTTCCACGGGTAGGTCAGACATGTAGAGCAACGGCGATAGCACCTACCTTCCGGAACTCCAGCTGCTATGGATCTGACCGAGGACAACTTCCCCTCCACCCGCAACCGAAAAGAGCGATCCCGAAGGAAGCTACTGATCAGGGTGAGATAATGGGGAAGGATTTCTGCCTCTCTGAATTTATACAATAACCCCTGGTGCCATGTGGTTGCAAAGGCTTTTTCTACATCCAAAAGCACTGCGACTGTTTTGAAGTTTTCCTGGAAACCCAGGGCAACCTTCTCAATCAGCTGCAGCAGCTGTAGTGTAGTAGAATGTCCATGACGAAAACCGAACTGATGATCCGGGATGAGTTGCCTTTCCTCGAAGACAGGAGTGAGGCGGGATAGGAATAATCGTTCAAAAATTTTTGAAACGATGGGTAGCAGGCTGCTGGAACGGTAGTTTGAAGGGAAAACCGGGTCCTTGCCGGGATTTAAAATGCAGACCACCCTCGCCTCCTTCCAACAGGTTGGAAAGTGGCGAAATTGCAGACATGCATTATAAATCCTCGTCAGGTTGACTACGGCCTTTCGAAGAAGGTGCAGGAGCATGGGCGCCGTGACGCCATCATGCCCAGGGAATTTATTGGGTTTTAACTTTTTGATTTCAGAAGCCACTAAGGGCTGGGGGACTAAGGGATATGGATGTCTGCGCGTGGTGGCGGAGGTGCCTCGTAGAGGTAATCTACCGTCGCCTCCACGAGTTCAGTAAAGTCTTGGTCCTGAAAAACTTCCCGGGGTTCGAACTGGGACTCCAGATTGTCTGCGAAAGCCGTGGCTTTCTCTTGGGGCTCAAAAGAGGGTCTCCCGCGAGTTCCACGTAGAGGATGCTGATGTGTGCTTTTGTCCTTTCTAAGGGACCTGATTATCCGCCATGATTGCTTCTCTGTGTGATCTACGTTTGCCATCGTGTTTTCCCAGGCTGTTTTGCGGTATATTCGCAACAGACGTCGTGCCAGGGACTTGAACCGCTGGTAGACTTCCTGTATCCTGGGATGGCGGAAACGCTGCCAGAGCTTTCGGACAGTTGCTTTGGCTTTGATCAACTGTCTAAGTTCAATGGGGATGGTTCGAGAATTAGGTATGTCGGATGGAATGCGGTGCGTATGGGCACGCACCACATCCCGGATGTGTTGAGAGAATGCCTTGGCTGCCGGATCCAGTGCATCGATGGAATCGAGGACCCAGGATTGAACGACGTTGAGATCAGTAAGTAACTGGAGCAATCAAGGAGAAGAACAACGACCACTACAGTAAGGTACGGACCAGGTACTGCCTCAAATCATTAAAAAACAGACCAGATTTTATATTAAAGGCCAAATTAACCAGTTTAACACTTCACACCACGCTTAAACATTATCATGTGGGGAAGAAACCGCTCTGAATGTGTGGAAAGGGGAGACGGCAAAACGAGAGAGATAAGCACAAGGAATGACCAAGTTTCCACCGAGGACAGCTTTTTGTAGTCGCATTTGGCACCTTGCCGTGCAATGTAGTGGTGCGTACACCCTGTGGGGCCCTATTGTATAGGGATTAAAGGCTGTTATTATCTTCTTCTTCTTTTGCAGTTCAGAGATTTGGCATTTATGCCAGTTTGGTCTTCTTAGGGTACTCTTTCTTCATTTATTCTATTCACATGTTCTTTCCAGTTTTAATATTTTGTATTTCCTCCTAGTTTATCTTGTAATTTGTATATGCCTAATTCCTTTCAAATTGTGTGATTTCTCATTAAACATCGTCTAGTATATTCCTTAAAATTGTCCTTAAAATATTTTTACACCTCGTATTTTGCTTTTATCTCTTTCTTTTAATATCCATGACTCGCTTCCATACATAAGCTCTGGAACTGCCATTCATTGCCCCGTCATTCGCATAAAGAATCACATTCAAGATTTGATTTCTATTCAATTGTATTCCATTACTCGCCTCCTTTTTTCAAATATTAATCATGTGGCCCACATACATTAAATAGCATGAGAGAGGCTGCATTCCTTTCTTACTCCTTGATTTACCTGTATTACCACTGCTTTAACGTGCCTCTATTTATAATAATTTTTGAGCTTTCATCCTTCCTCTTGTTCTTGTTGTTGTTTTTGTTGTTGTTGTTGTTGTTGTTCTTCTTCTTCTTCTTCTTCTTCTTATTATTATTATTATTATTATTATTATTATTATTATTATTATTATTATTATTATTATTATTATTATTATTATTATTATTATTATTATTATTATTATTATTATTATTATTACTACTACTACTACTAATAATAATAATAATAGTAATAATAATAATATCCAGCCGCAGCCAAGGCCACGAAGGAGTGCAGGTTGGGGTGGCGGGGGTCAGCACGCCGACTCCCCCTACCGTAAGGCGACTACTTTTACCTTTTAGGGACGCTACCTTTCTATCAGGACAGCTCCTCAATTGACCCCCCAGGGACCTAACGAGGCGGAGTGCACCCGTACAAGACCTCCCAGCGGGGGTGCCGGAGATCGAACCCGGATCCTCCGCGCCACAGACAGGTGCGCTACCACTGCGCTACGGAGGCGGTCATAATAATAATAATAATAATAATAATAATAATAATAATAATAATAATAATAATAATAATAATAATAATAATAATAATAATAATAATAATAATAATAATAATAATAATAATAATAATAATAATAATAATAATAATAATAATAATAATAATAATAATAATATTAATAATAATATTAATAATAATAATAATAATAGTAATAATAATAATTAATAATAATAACAATAATAACAATAACAATAATAACAACAATAATAATAATAACAATAATAATACTATTATCTACCTAAAAAGAAAGGTGTAATAAAATCATTTTTATAAACGCTTATCTCGATTAACATGAAGAAGATAGTAGAATAGGGATTTATAAAAATACTTTGTACAAGAGTGAATAGAAAAAGTCATATAAAGCAATACAGATTTTATTTAAATGTTTACGGGAATTTTGCCCTTGAATATTGAAGCAGTATCTTGTGTGAGCCCTCTGAAATCATTGAATACTGGAAAAACAGAGGCAATAGAGGCAGGCTTCATTTGTTACAAAAACATGATGGACTGAATGGAAATTGATGTGTAGTGATAACAATCAAGTGAAAAAATTTCTTAGCAACAGATGTAAGAGATCAACGCCACAGCCAAGTCTTTAAGTTCCAGTTCTACCTCTCAAACATTGCCCACACACGGTTTGTGTGTTTAATAACATCAACAGGAAGTTTGTTGGCATAAATAAATGATATTTACGACATATTCCGCTGAACATTATACACCGATCCGCACCACGCCTTTGATTATGAATAACAGTCGCCATACTCTCCAACTGATGCTAAGCCGTGGCAAGACAAGCGCCGTTTATATCGATATGCAAAAATGCAGTTGCATTCGTCACTCCAATGTTTGGAATAAACATGCTGTTTGTTCAAAAAACGCTGTAAGTTGGAAAGACACCAAGTGGAAAATTCATTCGTAATTCGTTACAATATTTAAAATTTAGAATAGTATTATGTTATGATGCCCCATCAAGTAATATATCTTCACTTTTAAAAATGTGTTTGCTAGAAGTGCAGAACACCCTAACGGAGAGAAAACCTGGTTCGTGAATGGCGCACTTTGAACTCGGGCCACAAACATCTGCTTTATGTCCTTACATTGCGGCTTTTCCTCTATTCTATTGACACTCCCTTACTATTAAATGGTATTATGCATGCTACAATGAAACCTGATTAACCTCCCTTTAATGGAAGTTATTCAGTGTTGCACTTTACAGTGGTGTCCCTCGCTTAATCCTCCACTACAAACTCTTTGCTTACATTAGTGCTGCTTCGGTAGTTTCGCTTAATATTGTTAAGATCGCGGTGAGGCGCGGTTGGTCTCCCGGTAACCAGTAGGCGCATGAAGCTTTTACCAAACCATTGTGAAGGTTTCACAACCTAGTGGGAATAGCTGCATTAGGTAAAGCAATTTCCATTTTCATGAGAGAAGGAAGCGTCTGAGTGAAGCAGACTGGAATGACGTGACTGACGAACCAAGAATGACAACACTTCAGAAGAGTGCCGAACAAAGTTACAGGTAGCAAGTAATAAGAGGAAAGGCTTTCACAGACGTCACTCCGAGGGGCACAAGTGGAGCAATTGAATGAGCGTCGATAATGAGATTATTCTTTAAAGGTCTGAAGTGCAGAACAAAGATTTAAAGACGGAAGCTTGGAAGAGGTTGTCATGCAGAGAAGGCAGGCAGTTGGGAGTGGGAATATTCCCAAAGGAATATGTAGGAGGGAGGAGATAAAATGAAGGACATCCGAGACAAAAGAGCGCCTCTCACCAGGTGTCTTGCGAAATTTCTAAAGAGCAAGGGAAAATATTTGAAGTTACTGCCGGCTTAATTGAAGGTGGTGGTGATGAAAGGAACTCAAATGCTAATAGATGATTATATCTTCTAAGGAAGAGTAGATTAATTAATTGGTTTTCCTTGTACGCAAGAAATACCTACATCTGCGGGCATCATTTAGACATGGTTTTCATGCTCATGGTTGCGGGTTCTATATCAGTGGGGCAAAATCCTGGCGCATCGATGATGCTAATATTAAGTCGACAATTGGCGTCGTTAATGTTTAATAATTATGATTAGTTTTTTACAGAGTTTTCCTTTGGATGTGTGGCCGCCCAATAGTGAATTCTTTTGGCATTGGAAAGTACCCTATTTGCCGGTGGGGTAGGATATTTATAGCCCCTTTAAATTCAAGTGCACAGATTCCTCATGGAAATAAAATAACGATAACCGCATACTTTCTTCATAGCCGATGTTGAGAATGTTTTGGTTGTACTGCACACATATCAAACACATTTTAAGAAACTTTGCATTAGCACTCATTAGCTCCCCACGGACTTACATAGTTTCATTCATAAAGAAATAAAGGTGGGTCAATAGAGCGATCATTAGCATTATCCGACATCAAATTGCAGAAATTAATTGTTCTCACATTAGCACGTAGTTGCAATTCCCGAACTACCGCTACCGAAGGGAATCTCCACGATCGTAAAAAAGTTTTGTAGTCCAGAAGCATTCACGACACCAGGATATCAACCAGATATTGGAGGTTATGCGCCAGATTGACGATATCGTTTGTCTGTTAATAAGTTACTCAGGGTTTGGAATACTCGCTGGCTCATTACACTCTTCAAGCCGCAATGAAATGAAAATGAAAAGAATTTTAATTTGTCTCATTCCAGAGAAAGGATCCTAGTCGAAAGAGTATTTTGACAAAGAAAGATACGAATTCCCGACCTCGGCAAGAGTATGACAGCATCACTTGAAAATGTTCCAAAAGTAATATGTCCTGTACTGCCTCACACAATGCAACACAAAGTCTAAATTACACCTCCGAAGACGTGAAGCGAAGATTCCCCCCCCCCTCCCCTCCCCCCTCCTTGTACAGTATAACGCATTAATTAAAACCGGTTTTCGCCTTGTTTTTCTACATTTTTAGACCTTGATTGCCCCAAAGGAATGAGAAGTAGGCTAATATCTTCACACCTGGTGAGTGCTGTTTGTCAGGCCTGGTATAAATTATGTTTTTTATGTTCAGGATGAATTGGTGACAGATAATGAGGTTTACGATGAAACGGCCCACTTCTGTGCTTTAGCGATAGCGTATCTGCCACACGTTCAAGAAGTCCCAAGTTCGAATCTCGGTTAGGGTGAGTTATTCAAATAACGGATTTTCCGCGGGTTTTCCCTTATCCTGAGGACACAAAGTAGATTTTTTAGATTTTAGATTTTTTAAACTCTATGGAACCGGATTCATTTGACCATCATAAAACCCTTTCATTTATCATCAAATCTAACCTACGAGGTTAAAGGACTCAGAAAAACAACGAAATACAACGAAACACAACGAAAGGTAACAGTAAAGGTTAAAAAAATTGTAAAAATCGGCAAAATTTATTAGAACTGAATCCATGTACGAACATGCTTGTAAATATATGTTAAATTTTCTGCGAATAAAAATGATCCTTTGCCAAATGTTGCGGCAAGGAAAAGAGAAAATGTATTTTCTAATAACACACGTAAAAGCAGAAAGAAAAATTAAAATGTAATTATTGCTAAGCAACTAAAACGTTGCGGGCATTTACTTGCACGGCCGTACAACCTATGTACAAGAATCTGCGGCATGTTCCACAAGCTAAGAGTGCATTTATATAATCAACGTTTACTGTATTTATTTTAATAGTTTTGCACTTAAAAAGAAAAAGAAGAGGTAAAATCAGACACTGCAAGCCTACAGTTGTTGCTAGATGGCTTATTATTATTATTATTATTATTATTATTATTATTATTATTATTATTATTATTATTATTATTATTATTATTATTATTATTATTATTATTATTATTATTATTATTATTATTATTATTATTATTATTATTATTATTATTATTATTATTATTATTATTATTATTATTATTATTATTATTATTATTATTATTATTATTATTATTATTATTATTATTATTATTATTATTATTATTATTATTATTATTATTATTATTATTATTATTATTATTATTATTATTATTATTATTATTATTATTATTATTATTATTATTATTATTATTATTATTATTATTATTATTATTATTATTATTATTATTATTATTATTATTATTATTATTATTATTATTATTATTATTATTATTATTATTATTATTATTATTATTATTATTATTATTATTATTATTATTATTATTATTATTATTATTATTATTATTATTATTATTATTATTATTATTATTATTATTATTATTATTATTATTATTATTATTATTATTATTATTATTATTATTATTATTATTATTATTATTATTATTATTATTATTATTATTATTATAATTATTATTATTATTATTATTATTATTATTATTATTATTATTATTATTATTATTATTATTATTATTATTATTATTATTATTATTATTATTATTATTATTATTATTATTATTATTATTATTATTATTATTATTATTATTATTATTAATTTGCTTCTGTTCCTTTCCATTTTCATTTTGAACTGTTGTGGTAAAACTGGTGTGGCATTTCGCAACTTATAGCTTCGCTTCTTCACTTTCATGTGCTGCAACTATTGTGTCGTCTTTGTTTTGGTGGGAGGTGTTATGTATTTCCATGTGGTTCTCCTATTGTTTGGGGTGCTCATTCCTTGTATTCAAATTGAGCTTTTATTTATGGGCACTCTTTAACTGCTATGATTCTCAGCGTCCCATTCCATATCGGACATGAAAGACCACTTACCTTTGCTCATAGGTCTCATTTTACCCACGATTGCCGTTGAATGTAACTCAAAGACAAAAAGTTGGCTATCAAACTTGCATTTAAGTTCAGCGTCTTGCAAGCTTACGACGCGGAGATTTTCATCCAGCTAACACTTTATATGAAAAGGTTTTGGAAAAATTTTGCTCTCTCAAAAATGGCTCTAACGGTTTTGTTTAGATATGATATAGTGATATATCTTTATGACAAATGGATTATACATCTTGAATTTTTTGGAAATAGTCTTTGAAGTCTAATTTATTCTGAGTGACTGCGTGACTGGTAAACAGCAAGAAAGAGACAAAATCCTACTACACAACAGAAGTAAATGTTGTTAATGGACACCATTTATTAAAACAAATTGTTTTGCTTATTGGTTTTAATTTCGAATACTTCTACTTTTCTTAATGACAACCAGGGTTGCCAATGTTTGGAAGTAAAATATCGTACTGGACCCTCAAAATTATAGATTTGGATTCAAAATTATCGTACATCATAAACCAAATGCTACAACAATAAATATATCAGCATAACACTTATAAAAATGTAATAGTATTGATGTTTATGGTATCCACTTCCAAGATTGATGACTTCAATCAGTGTTAAAACTTTAGCACTTATATTTCTCGCACTATTCATCTGAAAGTGCATCATCTTCCTCAGCTGTTGCAGCATTATAGAATTTGTTGTTGAAATAAGCTTTAACATCTCGGTCGCTTGCAGATTTCCGGACTCACCACATTCTTTCATTAGCTGAGATGACCAAATAAGTCCATTTACCGTATCTAGCGCCAATCTGTTTCTAATTTGGTTTTTGTTAAACCTAGTTTGGAAAAAACTCTTTCCCTACAAGTGTTTCTATGGAGCAATTAAAATCACTGATAATGCAACCTCCGCCAGTTCTTTGAAATCAGTATTTTCACCAAGGTGACATGTGTTTAACAGCAGAAACTCCCAAGTTCAGGCATATTTTTTTATTTCACACGGAATATCACCTATTCCGAGTTTTCTCCATTAATCATCAATTGTCTGAACAGTGCCTTCTTCATTGGGCACACTGTAACAAGAGGATGAAGGGTAGAAGGATCAGTACGATATGAAATGGTTGCCTTACAGGGGTGGAGGCACGCCATAAGGGCAAAAGTGGTGTCGCTATTTGTAATTAATTTCTTTTCACTGGTATGACAAACCAGTGAAAATAATATTTCGCCGTATATCGAAATTAGCGTACACCCCCATAATTATCGAACGAGTTGACAACCCTGATGACAACTTGGGGAGGGGGGCATAGCACCTCGACCGAAAGGCGATCTTTTGTCCTATGCCCCTGACGAGGCACCCTCGGATGGATGAGACGATGGTTGTGAAGTGCGGCCGGAACGTTGCCACGACAGAGCAGGTGGCAGTGTTACTACTTTTTCTCAGCTAGAAGTATCCCGGTGGATGGTCGCTGACGCTTTCAACCGTGAAAGAACCCTAAGGGAATGAAGGGTGAAGTAAAATGATTAATGTAGCGAAATGAACGGATAGGAAATTAGGAGGATATGGAAATCTTTCCCAGCATTCGCCTGGCTATCCGGGGAATCCTCCGAAAAAAGCCCATGGATCATGAGGTCATGAAGGGATGGAACTCGTGACCTCCCGAATGCGGGCCACAGATGTTACCATTTGAGCCATCCCGCTTGGCATGCTTTGGAGGAAGTCGTATTCGTTATTTCCTTTTTGTCTATTGGTCATGTAAAGAGAATGCACCTTTAGTGCCACTACATAGTGACCAACTCTTGAGAACCTTGACTATTGCTTAAGCCTAACGTATTCCGGTACTCTCCTTGTACCTATGACTCAATTTATGCAATTGTTTCTCTCCATTAACCGAAGTAAAGTATTTGAAAGAGAAGTTTTACAAGAGTAAAAATACTCATGTGAGTGCAACACATCAGATTTTTAGTGGACATTTTAAAGGTGTTACAATTATAGTGTTGAGGAAAAAAGACGATCTACATTGTAATATATCACTTCAGATGTGAAACTTTTGCATAGTGATGACATTTGTTGTGTTGTGTTAAGGACAGAAACTCACTAAAACGAATGAATGACCTCCACATCATTAAAGAGGCCGAGGCTGAAGGTGTGGGGTAGCATAGCTGGGGGTGTGCTGCCAATATTCCCCTAGGTCTGCAAGTAGACCTTATTGCACTGGCTCGCTTTAACATTTAGTCTGGAGTTTGCCAGTTTCTGTTAACCACATCAGAGCTGTTTCATCACAATGCTGTAGCACGTGCTACTTTCAAATATCGCTTCCTACACGAGTGTTTGCCGAGGTTCAACTTTGTAAGCACCCACTTTTAACAAGCACTTCCATTCTTCCCTCGGTCTTTGTGCGGCATTTTCCACATCGGCCAGCATCTCTTCTCGTGTAACACAACCAGTTTGATCATTTTTCCTTCCAGCTAGTTCACAACAAGAACCATTATTTGCATCTATTGTTCTGTTGGCCCTAGCTTAAAGTGCACCACTTTCAGTGGAGTCATTTGTAAATTGCATTGTATTCCATCCGTAGCTTGGACACACATTCAACCCCTGAATGCTTAGAACTGAATGGGAACATGCTTACAATATATGTGGTTCATCACATAAAATAGGAATGCAAAATTCTACCTCTGACCAACAGTCAGAACTGATGCTTATCTATTCATGCCCTGCAAAATACCACGCTGACTCAAAGACCCAAAAAATCGACTAAAAATAAGGGCTGATTTTCAACGAGAACAGTATTTTTCATGGGTGATATAATCATAAAATCACTTCCTCACACATCAGTTTTATCTTTATAAGTGTAAAAGTACAGGATAATTTACTTGCACTTATCCCCTGGACTATAATTCTTCTGGAGCATATTTCTCAAGCTTTGGCGGCACTTTCCTTTGAAGGAATGCGAACTAGAGATGTATTAACTTAATGGTTTAAATACTAAGCAATAATATATGGAGAAACATTTTCAAAGGAGACTATTTGTAAGCACACGGCTGTGCTTGAAACAAATGCGGAGGAAAATCCTAGATGCGAAGAAATTAAAGATCAGCATTAAACTTGCTGAAAACATAGCCGTTTATCTCTAGGTAATTCTCTTCTCTTTATTTATTTGCCTTTAACAATCTAGTAGGTAATAGCATAACAAGCTTTTGTTACCCAACATGCGTCTTCTCATTAAAGAGAAAAAGATCGAAAAATTACTACCCGGATTACCCACCCAAATCAAATTTCAAACTCGGGAACATAGGTTTACATATCATTATGAATATAAAGATTTAAATATTTTCGTTGAAAGATGTTAAGAGGTATGATTTATGCATAGCTCATTAATAACTAAAACGAATTTTCAGATTTACTTCACAAAGATTGATTCTTAAACATGCATTGAAAATGACTGTTCTTCCGACATTGATTTTAACGATGAAGGCGAGCACTAAATGTCACGCAAATGGGAAAATTTGTCATATTTGATCGATCTGTGTCGAAATAAGAAAAATCGAGTATCACGGCCGGAATTCGAAATCCAAATTCTTCACTTCAGTTGTCTATGGTTCATCACTGTCATTCTGAATACATATACAGCTACTCAAATATGATATATGTATGTATTCATGTAACCTAAGACGATTTCTGTTATACACAACGAAGCGGCGCTGGAGCGGGTTTCCTCCGAATTCTCCGGTTTCCCCTGCCATCTCATTCTACCTGTGCTCCATCTTCATTCCGTGTATCACAAGTGCCACCGCCTGTGGTGCCGTGTGTAGTAAAAGCGGGCGTTAAACACTACAAATGAATGTTATACCACTGAGATGTCATAGCTTATGTTTACTTGCAATACTGCAATTGCCCTTTTCTTCTTCACTTTCAGATCTTTAGCTGATTATAATAGTTCAGTAGTGGGACCTCGGCACGGAAAATCAAAAATTCGTGGTGCGATGAGTGTCTATGTTTGAGAACGAACGGTTGTGACAATTTGTTAAGATTCGTTTTGGTGTTTTAATACGGAAGGTATGCAACCCTTTAGCCATCTGTGTACTGCGGATGAACGACCTGAGCATAATAACATTTCTACTCATGCGCTACATTCCTTCACAAAGTGCTTGGTGCGCATCCTCCTGCGCTACTTGTGTAATTTCTAGTACAGTAACGTTTTAGCAGCACTGCGACACATACCAGTACACAACTGCGGAATTAGCCGACATGAGCCTCAGCACATTTTGATGTAAATGTGCGGAATCATGTCAACGTCGCATATTCGTGTCGATGGATTAGTAGAGGTCGACGAGTTCCATGGCCAACACGGTCGCCAGATCTGACACCTCTGTGGAGTCGTGTGAAGAGTATGGTGTATGGCGTTCCTTGGCAGACCTTGTGGCTCGAGCCCACGGAGCAAGTGGAAATCTTCAAGACAACCTCACGTATTTGGGCCATGTGCATGAGAGTCACCACCACCGATGTAGGCTCTACAATGTCGTATGAGGCACACTCAGCCCGTTTATAATGTAGACAGCTCGATGTTGATTTTATTGACGAACACCCTATATATGCTTAAATGTGTAAATACTTAAAGTCTATACATAATTATTATAACGACGACCAGCTGCGAGACGCCCTCGGTGGTCAGAGAGTTGCATCAGATTTCCAAAAACGCCTGTAGTAATTCACGAGAATTACGGTATATCCCAACAATGACTTCTATACTTTAGTCGGAGCTGAGCTACTGGTGGTAGCGTAAGTATACATATACGAGTACAGGTCAGTGTTCCCTAGTGTAGTTTCGCTGTAAAATTGAGCGCACATATACTTGCTAGCCAGAGTCTCTACGTTTAATTACATTTTAAGCCTGGTGCATCAAGACTTACCAGAATTCTCAGGTAAGTCAATGTCCTTACATCCAGGACCTGTCACAGAGTTTCAACTCCAGCACGCTTAGTAAGCGACCTAGCCGAGTAGCTTTTATAGAAATGGTGTTTCATTTACTACCCATAGTTCTCCATAACAACCTCTCGTTCCTAGCCAGGGTGTATCTCGAGTTTAGTAGCCCCAGAACCTATACCAGCGGCTTCCGGGTTAGCACCCGAGGGATATATTATATATGTGTATATTATTATTATTATTATTATTATTATTATTATTATTATTATTATTATTATTATTATTATTATTATTATTATTATTATTATTATTATTATTATTATTATTATTATTATTATTATTATTATTATTATTATTATTATTATTATTATTATTATTATTATTATTATTATTATTATTATTATTATTATTATTATTATTATTATTATTATTATTATTATTATTATTATTATTATTATTATTATTATTATTATTATTATTTATTATTATTATTATTATTATTATTATTATTATTATTATTATTATTATTATTATTATTATTATTATTATTATTATTATTATTATTATTATTATTATTATTATTATTATTATTATTATTATTATTATTATTACTATTATTATTTATTATATATTATTATATATATTATATAGCATATTATATATAATATTATATATATTATATTGCACTATAAATTTGAGCCTTAAATACCAGGACTTATTTTCAAACAAGTAAAACTATTTTATAATGTTGGTTTTCGTCTATAAACATTTAAAATTAAGGAATATAATAGAAAATAGTGCTATTTAACTACCGTACATAAATTAATTTGTCGATTATTAACAATAGAGCATAACTGTACGTCTACAAAAGAGAATACCTACATTGACTTTTTAGGGTAACTAAGGGTGTAATTAATAGGTGGTAGTTGGTTCAATAGTTCAGTACTTTATTTGGGCATGTAGAATCTGAATTCACCTGGGTCATCACCGAATGAGAAAACGAATACACTATTCTTAGAATTTCCGCTCGCTATTTGCGTTTCTAGCATTGATTGCTAGAAACAAAACTGCACTACAAGAAATGTTGGAAATAATCGAAACAGTGGGGAAACCATCTGGGCTGTAAATAAATGAAAACAAAACCAAATATAAGAAGACAGAGACAAGTAATATGAGTAATGGTACCAGAAAATTAAAATAGGAAGTCTTGCATTTGAAAGTATAAATAAGTTTACATAGTTAGGAGCGAAAGTAACCAAAGAAGCATCCTCAGAAGAAACAAGTGATAAAATAATGGCCGGAAATAAAGCATTCTATCCGCATCTGAAATTGATAAAATCAGGATTATTAAGAAATATAATAAATTATATAAACTTATATAAAATCTTATTAGGGCAGAAGTAACATGCTCGGTATAAGTATAGGTCTTGCATAAGCTGGATGAGGATTCCTTAAGACTGTTTCAAAGAACGATAATAAGAAGAATATATGGTCCAATCTGTGAAAAGGGGTGAGGAGTGCAAGATATAACATGAAGATTGACCTGATCCTGAAAGGAGAGGACATAATAGGATCTGTGAAGTCACTACATTTGGGATGGTTGGGGCATATGGAAAGTATAGGGAATGGTAGAACACCATAAATCTGCTTAAATTGTAATATTATACGGGTGAGAAGAAGAGGAAGGCCGAGGAAGAGATGGCTACAGGACGTGGAACAGGATTTAAAAAGGATGCGGATAGGAACATGGAGAAAGATTGCACAGCAGAGGGAAGAAGGTTAAAAAGGAGGCCAAGGTTCATAAAGGGCTGTGGAGTAGAAGAGTAATAGTAGTAGTAGCAGTAGTAGTAGGAGTAGTAGCAGTAGCAGTAGTAGTAGTAGCAGTAGTAGTAGTAGCAGTAGTAGTAGCAGTAGCAGTAGTAGCAGTAGTAGTAGTAGTGGTAGCAGCAGTAGTACGTGGTAGTAGCAGTAGTAGTAGTAGCAGTAGCAGTAGTAGTAGTAGTAGTAGTAGTAGTAGTAGTAGTAGTAGTAGCGGTGGTAGTAGTAGCAGTAGTAGTAGTAGCAGTAGTAGCAGTAGTAGTAGCAGTAGCAGTAGTAGTAGCAGTAGTAGTGGTAGCAGCAGTAGTACATGGTAGTAGCAGTAGTAGTAGTAGCAGTAGTAGTAGTAGCAGTAGCAATAGTAGTAGCAGCAGCAGTAGTACATGGTAGTAGCAGTAGTAGTAGTAGTAGTAGTAGGAGTAGTAGTAGTAGTAGTAGTAGTAGTAGTAGTAGTAGTAGTAGTAGTAGTAGTAGTAGTAGTATTTTTTTTTTTTTTTGCGCAGAGGAAAAATCTTACAAAGACGCCTCAGGCGAGTTGGATTCCCGCCAGCTAAAAAACCTCTGCGAGGACCTTTGTGTGATTCTTCTTGGAACTGCCCAAATGGCATTACTTCAAGAAGAAGATGGCCATAAGATGGTGATTATGGGTCGACTGTAGTGTCAAAGGTCGTCCATTTCTCGACGCTTGCGAGATAGGATATCGTAAGCCAATCTGCTGACAGCCTTCCAGTGATTAGCAGAGATTAACATTTGGGAGACAACTTGGTCCGGTGTAAATATGCCCAGTTTAGATGCAGCCTGATGACGTTGCTGCTGCCATCGTACGCAGCCAAAGAAGGTGTGTTCTATGGTGTCAGTGGCGCCGCAGTATATACATTCCGCGGAGGGGCTGAGTCCGAAACGATGAAGAAATGCCTGAAAGCAGCCGTGCCCGGTGAGAAATTGGGTCAGGTAGAAGTTAACATCACCTTGTTTACGATTACACCATGGAGTCAGTGGGGAATTAAGCGCCTTGTCCAGTGAGCAGTCCCGTCGTCGCAGTCCCAAAGAGTCTGCCATTCTTCTAATAATTGTTGACGAGCTTCCGCCTTACCGATGTCGGTCTGCTCGCGTAAGAGACGCGCAGTAGCCAGTAAGGAGATAGGTGAAGTGTTGGCTAGAACCAGTAACGCCTTGGTAGACGTAGTTCTATAGGCACTGGTAATTCTAATAGCCACCTTGCGTTGTACTCGTAGCAGCAATGTACAATTTAACTTCCGATCCAGCGCCTTTCTCCAAATACCCACGCCGTATAACGGAATGGACACCACAACAGAGAAGAGAAGCCGTCGATTTCGTGCCCTGGGACCTCCGGTGTTCGGCATTATGCGACTCAGATGGGCAATGGCACTTTCCGCCTTCTGGATTACGGTCCTTACGTGAACGCCCATGAACATGTTGCGGTCGAAATGGATGCCGAGATATTTGAGCGAATCCTGGCTCATGACAGAGAGTGTGCCAAGCTGAAGACGAATCGCGCGAGTCTTTCGGCCGCCTACCAGAAGTACAGTTTCTGTTTTATGTGGCGCCAGCGTCAATTTCCTGCTGGTTAGATACGCATTAATCGAAGCCAAGGCTTGATTGGTTGTCCTCTCCAAGGTTTCCTTGTCCCTAGCAATGGCAACGAGTGCCAGGTCGTCAGCATAGGCTGTAAGTGTGATGCCTGAAGGCATGGGTAGGCGTAGAACCCCATCGAAGTACACATTCCATAGAGTAGGGCTGAGGACTGAGCCTTGTGGTACACCACGTCATGTTAAGTTGGCTATGTGTACCCACAAGCAATGTCCGGTCTTGCAGATAGCTGGCAAGCACATTATAAGGATAAGGAGACAGCTTCCGAGAACTCAGTTCTGAAAGAATGCCACCCCACGGGGCAGAGTTGAAGGCATTCTTAACATCCAAGGTGACAAGGGCACAGAGAGGCCGCCTACCCCGTGGTCTGGACTTCGCTTTCTCAGCGAGTTCCTGTACCCTCCTTAGGGCAGTGAGGGTGGACCGTCCTGCCCGAAATCCGTGTTGAGCAGTGGCAAATCCGCCGCTACCTTCCAGTTCTAGGTTCAACCTACGCAGCACCATGTGTTCAAATAGTTTCCCCAACACGTTTAATAAACATATGGGGCGGTATGTGGTGACACCCAATTCCTGTTTAGGTTTCGCAAGGAGCAACAGTCGGGCAATCTTCCACACAGCCGGAAAATCACCGTGCAATAGTGAGTGATTATACATTGCCAGACATTCATTTGGATAGGCTCTGACGACCGCTTTGACGACCATAGACGTAAGGCCATCCGGTCCAGGTGATTTTTTGTCCTTCAATTTGGCGACAGCTTCAAGGAGTTCCTTGGTTGAAAATAAAGGTACCTCATCCTGAGGCACAGAATGTTTAATCCAGCAGATAGGAACATGAGCAGGGAATAAACTACGGGCAATCTCCAGCTGACGATCATCCGTCAATGGTGTAGACGACGGCAAGCGAAATCTGTTGGTGGCCAGTTTATAGCCCTGGCCCCATATATCAGAGTCAATTTCGTCAAGGAGTTTTTGCCATGCTATACGTTTGGCTTCCATTATACTTATTTTAAGCAAGGCCCTGCTTTCGCGGTATTGTTCCAAGCAGGAACGTTTGTGCTCGTCGTCACCCCTTTTATTGGCCCTAACCATTGCCCGCCGGTGTTGCAGAGACTGCCGACGTTTGGTTGCTATATCAGCGGACCACCAGTGGACAGGTTTGCGAAAAGGTCGGGTGGCCTTCCTAGGAAGGACTTTATCGCAGGCACTCTGTAGAGGGCGAGAAAAACCCTGAGCTGTCGAAGCTGGTGAGTTTGGTCTTTGCAGCAGACGGCCAGCCTCTGCTACCAGGGGATCAAGTGAGTCCGGCGTCACACGCCAGCCCGTAGAGCGCAGAGGTCTGCCCAGCTGTCGTGAGCAACAGGCAATCTGGACATCATATAGAATGTGTTGGTGATAGCTAAGAGTTTCTTCTTCCACTACCTCCCAATGAAGGATGCACTTAGCCAGAGGGTTGGTGCTGAACGTGATGTCCAAATAAGATGTGCTATCACGCCGGACAAATGTGGGTGCGACCCCATGATTATGGACCACCAGGTCATCTTCAGCCAGCCATTCTGCCAGTGCGCGTCCTCTGGCATCTTCCACAGGTGAGGACCACTGATGAGATTTAGCGTTGAAATCTCCTCCCACCAAGATCTCCTTGTTGTGACACCTCATATCCAGGCGCAATGCATGTAAAAAGGCAGTGAAGGCCCTCAAGTCCACATTAGGAGAGATATAACAGCCGTACATAACTAGTGACGGGGTCTCCAGCCACACGAAGCCATCACCGTTGCCGCTGCGTACTACCTGAATAGCAGCACTGCAAATGCGTAAAGCAACGTCAAGATTACGCTCCGTATACCATTGTGAATGGGCAACTTTTTGTTTGGTAGGTTCCGCCATTATGATCAGATCCGCATTGCGCTCAAAGGCCGTCTGCACCATGAGATCCATAGCTGCATTTCCTCTGTCGATGTTACCCTGCAAGTTGCGTATAAAAGAACGTCTAGGAGGGTCAGGGGTAGCAGGAGAGCGATGCAAGCCTCGGCGATCATATCGTTGAAGGACTGCCATTGGGATCTAATAGACGCCGGGAGCGGGCCTGATTGAGTAGTTGACGATATTTAGGGCAATTATAGGTGCCCAAACTATGGCCCCGCCGGGTGCACGTAATACAGTAAGGGTCATTGGTGCAAGCCGCAGACAGATGACCCTCTTTCCCGCATCTCAGACAGACAGCGCCTC